>JASCZW010008584.1:0-49150 GCA_034211315.2 Aedes japonicus
GCACAAAAGTGCTTCTGAAGTTATTTCAGTAGTTTTTATCGATGGGCATTATAATTTGGAGACGATGATCAATGCACAGTGGTCCAGAATGCGTATTTTGCTGGAAAGATACATTTTCATACATACATTTTTGTGTGCAGACTTCAGTCCTACTTAAAAGCATGAAAACCCGAAATAGTCCACCGATGGTGAGACTAAACCCTTCTTACACTTCACCAGAATTACAAACTCTAATGTAGCCAATATGGTACTGGATACATACTTTTATCTTAGATTCCAGGAAATTCCAGGAATATTCGAAATGTCATATATTCAGTTTATAAAATAAACTATTTGACAATCCTAAGCGTATTGTTCATCGATGTGATTAAAATATTGTCATTAATAGAACTTTTATGTTAGTTATATACAAGAGAAAATAACATAAATATAAGAAATTTCATTAAATCAGTCCATAGAATGAATTATTAGACAACCCTAAGCGAAAATTTTGAGAGCGCGGTCAGACGTCGAGAGAATCGAGCGTAGAGGGGCGCTAGTCGCCGCGAAGGCCGCACTAAAGAGGGAGATAAAGGCCAGCAAGCGAGCCTGCTTCGAGGGTCTGTGTCAGAAGGCCAATGCGAACCCCTGAGGTAGGACGCCTACCGGTTAGTAATGGCCAAAACCAGAGGATCGGTGGCTCCAACCGAGCGTTCATCAGAGCTGCTGCAGGTGATCGTTGGGAGACTATTTCCGAGCCACGACCCGAGTCCATGGCCCCCCGCCGCCGTAGATTTGTACCATAACCAGCGTTCCAGTATCCCAGACCTTAACGCTGTCATAGCGACGGAAGGGTGGACGGCTCCGCCGAACACCCGTGACCACGTGGGCATTGATAACGGCACAACGGGGGCCGGCGACGAGGCGACGGTGACGAAAGAGGAACTCATTACGATAGCAAAGTCGCTAAAGGTGAACAAAGCGCCGGGACCAGATGGTATTCCGAACTTGGCCATCAAGACGGATATCTTGCTGGATCCCGAAATGTTCAGGATGGTGATGCAAAAGTGTCTGGACGAGGGCGTCTTCCCGGATGCCTGGAAAATTCAGAACCTTGTGTTGCTACCAAAGGCAGGGAAGCCACCAGGAGATCCATCGGTATATAGACAAATATGTCTGTTGGATACAGCGGGTAAGGTAGAGAGTACGCACAGGATTATGTGCCTAAGAGTGGTTAGTGCCTACCGAATCGTATCACGCGACGCGATCTGCGTCCTAGCGGGGATGATGACAATAGGCATTGTCATAAAAGAGGACGTAGAGTGCTTCGAACAACGTGTAACAAGAGGTTTTCGGAAGACCACTAACGCCGCATCCGTGGTTAATTGGCAAAGGGAATGGAACAATTCCACCAAAGGTTGGTGGACCCACCGACTAATCCCGGAATTAACCGGGTGGGTTGGTAGGCGACACTTTACAAAAAGTCACTTTTTGCGTGACGTAATTAATGGACGTTCCCTTATCAGTGATAAAAACCTTGGGCTTCCTACCGCAGCTACAGATGCCTTGCTAAATCATGTATTTACCTGCAAAGGAGATTGGGCAAAAGTGGGCCTGGAATGTACATCAATGAATGATATATCATTTGAAAGGTCTCGTTGAGACAAGAAAAGAATTGTATGGGGCCAAAATTATGTACCGTGGTGGAAAAAAGTTATTGCGTATATTAAATACGAATATAAAGTGTTTTTTCGTTGATTTTATCGTTACGTGCTTAACGAATCGACATTCGGAAATGGGTTGCGCAGGTGTGTGTGTGTGTGTGTGTGTGCGTGCGTGCGTGCGTGTGGGCGCGCGTGCGCGCGCGTGTGTGTGTGGCTGGTTTATTTATGTTATTATGTTATCATACGTTCAACAAACTGTTTCGACCTAAAATTAGACGCCCACCTATTTGCACCTCTATCCTTAGTAGGACAGGAATAATGTGTATGTATTCAACAGACATAACTAATATATAACCCTCTGAGTATTTTATAGAATCAATCAGAAAAGCAAAAAACAGAGTGCGTGTGTCATGTTACTTCCACGTGCCTTACAGTTCCTATTACTTTTTACTCTCTCATTTGTTGATTATCATTATCTGTGTAAACTGATTCGATAAAAATTCAGATACTCCTTATACGTTATAATTCGCGTTGTGTATTCAATCTAAACAAAGCTCCATAAAATTGATTTTTAACTTCATTTTGCTTGCCGGAACTCGTTGGTCTAACCATTATACCTATATTTTGTGTTTTTCATGTAAGTTAAAATATGTAAAATATCTACGAAATATTGTTTTAGTTTTAGTCAGTCTATTTGTTGCTCTTGCACAGAAAACATGTTCTGCCTGGTCGATACTTTGAAGGAGAAGGCAAATGATAACTAGAGATTTCTCCGAATTACATCCTCGTGTTGCCGTTTTTATTACTAATGCAGTCACACCAAATGAAGTAAGATCAGCAGAAGATTCGTTTTTACTTTGAAAATGGCTCGCACTAATGGGAGTGACTCTCCATTTGATTTGTACAGAGAGTCATTTGACCACGACGTGACTTTTCTCACTTCACCAAGTTACAAAAGACACTTCGACTATTGGAGAATAACCCCATAAGTTGCATTGTTGTTCCATTCATTCATAGATTGTTTTTAACAACGAGGAATATCTATGCCATGCTTGCTGGGTGAGAGCCAACTGAAACACTCATGCTGAAAATGTACATGGCGGCAACAAGCATGGGAAAACTCATTCACACACATGAGCACCACCGATTTTAAATAGCAACCCTCGGTTGCTAACAGAATACTGAACGAGTGTGACGTTTCCTATCAATCGATTCTACACGAATTCTCGAAAACATCGTAGAAAGAATAAACGAGCAAAACAGAATCATGCGAAAAAAATTCAGCTTGACGTTGTATTGAATGAATGCGATGCCACTGAACGCAAGCGATTTGAATACACCGAATGAGAATATTTTGACTCAGTAAATGCAATCAGCTGGAAGAATCAGAGCAGAGATTCTGTTTAAAATGACGCTTTATGTTTTTTTATGTTGCATTAGATTGCTAAACATCATGTTAGATCATTATTTGAAATGTTAAATGATGTTTAAGGTATGATTTGAAGAAATGAGTGTGATTCAATCAATCTTGCTCAGCTGAGTCCAACTGAATGCAATCGTTAATGATTGAGCGGGTAAAAAATAGGCAATGAGAAAACGTCCACACTGATACTGCCCGATTTATTCACTGTACGATCAGCTTCCAGTTTTGCTCAATTCTGTTTTCTACGAATAGAATGAAAGCAGAATAGCAATGAACAGAATCGAAATAATTTAAACGTGGTAGCGCTCACTTCTGAATGTTTCTGCGTGTGAGTGAAAATTAGCGCTAAGTGAACCGATTTTTCCCATGCTTGGGTGAAACGTGGGATTCCTAGAAAATGTTTGGCATAAAAAACTGAATTTATTGACCAACGACGAGATCTGATGCATGTTATTCATTCAATGTTTGAATGAATTTCCAGTAAATATCTAAAACATCAATCGCGGTAGCGAACCAGCCTAAGATTTGTAGGCTCCTATATATAATAATAACAAAAAAAAAGCATTAATAAAATCAGGGTTCAACTTGCTTCCTACTTCTCAGGCGATTTTACATAGTTATTCGAAGAATATGTTATTCGTTCATTAAACAGGATCGAGGTAAGATTGGAATCCAGATAGGAAAGTCAACCGCAAATGCAATCTGGGCTGTGCCAAGACACGCGCACACACACACGCACATACACACATACACACACACCCACACACACACACACACACACACACACACACACACACACACACACACACACACACACACACACACACAAGGGCGCTTACGCGTAGCCCGTTTATGAATGTCGATTCGTTAAGTAACGGTAGAAAACTCAAAAAACATCTTAGATCCGTATCTTATACGTGGAATAATTTTTTTCCCCCACGGTAGATCATTTTAGCCCCATACCAACATTTTCTTGTCTCAATGAGACCTTTCAAATGATATATCATTCACTGATGTACATGCCAGGCCCACGCTCCATACATTTTTGCCCAATCTCCTTTATCTGCAAACACAAATTTGAATTTGACAGGAATATCTCCCCGAGCCGTAGCCAAGTAAATTTTTTGTCCCGGTTGCTGTTTGAAATCAGTTTCTTCATAGGTTTCATAATCCATGAGAAGACAGCCATTGAATTTGTCAACACCTGATCATACAGTTATGTTCTGGCACATTGTTCTGCTTTTGACTCCTATTTGGCTGGCATTTCACGGTATGACTTAGAAGCCTTCCGGAGACGAATCCGTTGCACGGTACTGCGTGCGGCGCGAATCTTTTGGCCAAATCGCGGTCTGAGATGTTAAGGTTTGCCTAAATGTTCTTGATGATTTTGTTCCGCAGTTATCGGTTGACAGTACCCGCCCGACACACAGTGGCACAACTCTGAAAAAGACGGACAAAAACATTTTCTACTTTTGTCATCATTTTATCGACTAGGTGTCTTGAGAAGAGTTGCTCAAAATATTATTCCGCATCTTTAGAAAAAACACGCCTAACCTTTCATAAGAGCTTAACAACACTTTCATATTCTAACTTTTTTCAGCTACGAGATAACGAGTTGTTGTATTTGACTGATTCCACGCCAAATCGGTCGGTCACCAAACTCAACTATCTTCGATTTTGATGAAACTTGGTACACGTCTTCGGTATGTTGAAAAAAAAATCCACTGGTGTTAAGATTATTTGGATTCAAGAGTAACTTTTGAGATGGGTGTATGTGTTTTTTCCAACATTTTACTTGAAAAATCGTAGTTCAAAAACCATTACATTTAGAGAAAAACTTTATATGGGGGAGTTGTAGGGAACTAAAAAGGCTTTGTAAAAAAAATGTACACTGAAAAAAAAATTTTTTTTTCATAAAGAAAAATCGAAAATAAATACTAAAAATCAAATATAAAAAAAATATATTTTTAATATTTTTCAAATTTGTTTTGTGGAAATTTGAGAAAAAAGACACGTTTTGAAAAAACTCTAGGATGGACGCTCTTATAATAAAAAGTTTTCCGAAGAGCGAACTTTGGTGCATATTTCAAATTTTGGTTATTCATTATTATAAATGAAAATTAATTATGCATTATGATTTTGGAGATCATTAAAAAAAATAATGATTATAATGATAAATCACCTGAACGCAACCGTTTTCGAGAATAGAATGAAAAAACATAAGAAAATTCGCTCTTTTCTTAAGTTAATCGAGATTTCCACCAGAAATGATAAATTTTCCAAGATCTTCATATTATAACGTTCACATTACTCTAATGTCCTCTTTTCTTTTGATATCAGGATGATAAGAAGACTCATTTGAAAAGAACAAGATAAATAGCACTATTGTTTTAATATTGCAATCAATATATTTATAATTGTTTTATGGCTGTATCGGTCGGGCCGCTCAGAGAATGAAGGAGCGAATTTGTTAAAGCGATGAAAGTAACAGCGAGATAGATGTCGCAGGGGCGACAAGTGTGAAATGGACAGATGATGAAATTATGCGGAGGGTCATATAGAAGAAGCATATTAATCGAACTGCTGACTATTTTGCCAAGCTCCAACGATGTTAGAGGTCGGGTGTAGTGTGTGAAAACTACACTCCAAACAGTTCAGTGATGTAGCGATGAAAGTAACACATATTGTTTAAGGTAGGTAGACAAATAGCAGCTATAACGTATGTCAGGTATATCTTCTCATAAAAAAAACAGCTAATGTACGCTGCATGTAAACTACCAGAGATGTTTTATACCTGCATTTCCATGCTTCATGGTCTTAGAAAATATTCATTCGAGAATGATTATAAATTGTGTTTTGAAGAAATATTATGTAGCTCATCAACTAGAACTAAAAAATGTTACCTCCGTGAATGCGAACGATGTCCAGGCTTTTCAGATTTTGAGAGTAGTTTAACAGACAAATTAGAAAAACGTGGTTTAGTTGAAATATCTTTTGAGCAATGGATTTCAACTGATAGATGTAGTTTAGAGACACTTGTTAAACCAATTGATGAATTTATTGCTTATTTTTGTGAAAAGTTGGAACAATTAGTATCCCACGATTTTGTCAAATCTCAGCAGTCTAGTTTCTTGAGAGATTATAAAAGTTGTCTTAAAGACGGCAGTAATAATAATTTGTGATTTTTCTGAAAATTATTCATTTGTTTTTCAAGATGCTGTTCAAAGTAGTTATTGGAGTAATGAGCAAGCCACTATTCACCCTTTTGTCATTTATTACACGGAATCTGGAATACTTAAAAATATCAGTTTCATTGTTATCTCAGAAGTGTTGAAACATGATACGATTGCGGTGCAGGTGTTTATTTCAAAACTAATAAGCTTTTTGCAAACAAAAATTAAAGTAAGAAAGCTACGTTTATGTCTGACGGGGCAGCATCCCAATATAAAAATAGGAAGAACTTTGCTAGCCTTTGTAAGTTTAAAAGAAATACAATATTGATGCTGAATGGCATTTTTCGCAACATCCACGGTAAGGGACCTTGCGATGCAATTGGTGGTACATTAAAACGAATGGCAAGATATGCAAGCCTTGCTGTACAACATGAACACCCTATAAAGGTGCATTAGAGTTATTCGAATGGGCGAACCAAAAAGTGATGATTGTTTAACAAAAATGTCGTTTTGTTATGTATCACATGAAGAGTATGAACAGGGGGTAGCAGAATGGAATGAAATTTACCGACAGACTAAAACGATTGCAGGTACACAAAAGTACCACTCATTCGTTCCAATTTCAGAAAACGAAGTTTTTGTAAAACTGTTTTCGAATGACGAAGAAGGCAGGATTCATAATATATATAAAAGCAATCAATAGTTTATATAATGTTTATGTAATATTATCAATGACCGAGACTAATAAATGGTATATATAAATATAAATCCAACCATAATTCATTATTTTTGTCTTATAACTTTAAGTGAAGCTTTTCAATCGACGAGCTGTTAAGAGTAAGTAAGAGGCACATACATGTGTTTTAAAAAGGCTAAAAACACAAGAGAAACAATCGTTAGCTATTGTTGTTTTAATATCACGAGTAATTTATGAAAAGGGCGTATTTTTTGAGGTTTTGAAATTTTATTGAAAGAAAATCAGAAATATCTTGAAAACGGTTGCGTTTACGTGGTTTATCATTATGTTCATTATTGTTTGTAATGATCTCCAAAACCATATTGTAACATCAAAATTTATTTATAAGAATGAATAACTAAAATTTGAAATATACACCAAAGTTCGCTATTTCAAAAACTTTTTTATTATAAGAGCGTCCATCCTAGATTTTTTTTTAAACGTGTCTTTTTTTCTCAAATTTCCATACAACAAATTAAAAAAATATTAAAAATATGTTTTTTTAGATATTTTATTTTTAGTAATTATTTTTGATTTTTCTTGGTGAAAAAAAAATTTTTTTCTGTGTATATTTTTTAAGAAAGGCTTTTAGTTCCCTACAATTCCCTTATATAAAGTTTTTCTCTAAATGTAATGGTTTTTGAACTACGATTTTTCAAGTAAAATGTTGGAAAAAACACATGCACACATCTCAAAAGTTACTCTTGAACCCAAATTATCTTAACACCAGTGGAATTTTTTTTCCAACGTACCGAACTCATGTGCCAAGTTTCATCCAAATCAATGATGATCGGGTATGATTTTTGGGATTTCCGGCACATTCTGGATGGAATCCCTCATTTGACAAAGTTTTAGAACAGGTAATTTTAAGAAAAGATTCTAGAGCCTAACGTGAAAGGGATATAAATGGTTATCTTTCAGCACTACCTTAGAAGTGTTTTTCAGATAATTAGTTCTTTGTTTAGATTAGACAATTTCAATATAATCTAAGAAATTGTAGGAGTTAATTCACATTTTTGCTGAATACACCAAAGCTCTCTGATGACCACATTTTGATATCTGGTGACACCTGTTCTAAAACTTTGTCAAATTCAACAATCCGTTATCTCGTAGCTGAATAAAGTTAGAATATGAAAGTTTAGTCAAGCCCTTATGGAAGGTTAGGCGTGTTTATTCAAAATATGCGGAATAATATTTTGAGCAACTCTTTTTAAGACACCTAGTCGATAAAATGATGACAAAAGAAGGAAAATATTTTTGACAATCTTTTTTTCGGAATTGTGCCACTGTGCGACGCTTGCTTTGAGGCCTGCGATCCGTCGACAAAGTTTCTCTGTACTTTTTCAAAACACGCCGCATGGTATTTCGGGGAAAATCTAACACTTTAGCAATTATTCATCTTTTTTCTTCTTCCTTTTCGTATTTCTCTGAAACACGTGCGAACTGCAGCGCGAAAAAAAACTTCTGATGTTGTTATTGTTATAGGGAACACACAAGATGTCATAGTTTACAAATCCAACCACTAGGGTCGCTGTAAGAATCAGTGTGTTTCAATACTAAATGGGCCACACCTTAGTTTAATCTGGAAGACGATCTCAAACTTGTTTTGTCGTTGTGCTGAGTGATTTCATCATCGAGCCGTTGCCACTTTAATATATCAGGTGAACGAAAATCGGAAAACTGTGAAGGTCAGTTTTTTTTTTATCAAATGTAAAGGTTTTAGCTAAGAAAGAGTGACTACGATGGTAGATGAACCAGACCTGGGCTAAAAATCTCGATAAGAAAAAAAAGTATATGCCTTTAGCTGTTTTGATTCTCATGATTTCGGATGTCGACACCGAAAAAAATTATGAATTTTAAAAAGCGCATAAAATTTCCTCTCGTTAATTCCAAGCTAAAGGACGCTTAATCAACGAACTTGTTTCTAGTCTTGGTAAAAGTCATGCTCATTAGATTCAAAAACGTGGATTTTCAGGCAACATAACATTGACTGCCTATAAGTTCCATGCGAAAATCAAATGATAACTAATGACAACAAACGTAACCAGAAGATCGAACGTTCAATTTCAAAAATTGCTTTGATAATAATTTATGTAAACAATTTCATTTTCAAAACGAATTTCGAAATGTCAGAAATGAAATTTAATCAACCACAATGAATATCAATTACCCGTCGGGTTCGGAAAAATGCAAGGGCAGCCCAGTCTAGGGTATTCTTGCACAACATTGCTTGCATCTATTCCTCTGGGACGATGCTGACGGCCCTGGTTGTTCCATGTTTGGATTAGGATTCAAAATCACTTTATAATGAAAAATCATCACAAGAGATGATATTCAGATTTCATCAAATGAAATTCATGCTTACCGATTGATATTCAAAACAACAGTGACAGCAGATTTTTGACCCGCACATAGAGCCGAAACAAAATTCAGTTGGCATAGAAGTGACAGCGGTAACCATGAAAACCGGGAAAGTAAAAATCATCATTACACTGGGATAAATCATTTTCACTTCTCATGAATATTTTATGAAAATTCAAGGCACTGCTTGTTTCATACAACAGGCTAGATTTATGCGTTATTTCGCTTAAGTTAACATGAAATTTCCTATTATCTTTTGCCAAATCTAGCATTCCCTTTATGTGCAAAAGATAACGCAGAATATAATCGGTGCCCTTGCTATGAAATATTCCATCTTTCACATGTATCTTAAATTAAACTACACAGATGAAAAGAAATATTGCATTTTCTGCGTTATCTAATGCACATTAAGGGAATGCTAGATTTGGCAGAAAATAATGGAATATTTCATGACACTTATGTCAAATAACGCTTCAATTTAGCCTGTTGTATGAAAGATTGCAAACAATTTCGTTGTTTTCGCCTCCTTGTAGCAAGTTGACTACTTCTATTATAACATTAAGTCAAATTTAACAGAAGTATTCTGTAATTTATAAAAATATTCGTATATAGTAGTTTATATTATTATTATTGTTAGATATTTTATTTGTTCATCAACGTCACCATTGTCTACGTGAAAATGTTCACCAGTTTGAATGTTAGTCAATTTAAAAAGCAAACAACACCATACTCATTTTCAACTTGCATGTATCGTCAAATATCTTGCATCAAAGTTGTTCATCCAGCCCGTTGGTTCATTGGTCATTTCCTGAACTTTTACGACCGCTGATCTCACCACGGGAAGGACTTATATGAATTCAGTTGAGAATGGGAAAGAGACAGCTATCTGAACGTTGGCTAAGGAAGAAGATGGTATCCACCATCGGTTCCGAATATGACTTTTAATGATCGGATTCATAAGGTCGTCGAACTTCCTCAAGTAGTTCAACAACCTCAGATTACCACTGACTACTAACCGAGGCCTATCTGAGGGTTACGGGACTACATCAGAACAGATTGTCCTGGACCGTGGAGTCAAACGGTAGTGGAATTTGTTTAGTTAGTTAGAGTCGCGAGTCTGAATTGTGGTAATACGTCGAACGATTTGAAGGGTCTAGTGTTTAATACATTACGTTTAATTTACCTTTCCCAGGCTAGGAAATAAAAAGTAGGTTTGTGCGGTGATAAGTCGTGTGCGTGCAAGTTTGTCAGGAAGAGAAGGTAATATGTTTGATGTGTGTGTAAATCGTAGTGTGTCTCAAAATTCGAACAGCCGTTCGACGGCTTCTATCAGGTTTTCCGGAACGGGATTCGAACCGACCGTTCTAACAACCCCACGCAGCCGCCAACACCACCCAGCCCAATCGACCACCAACCAACCGTTCCACGCTCCACCGACAGAAATTTCGGGCTTGCGGAAATACTTCCGAATACCGAAGGGTTCGCAACGCCATCAAAGCGACCCTTAAACCGATACGAGGCCATTTTGCAACATCTCGGTAACCATTTTCGCCATTGTTGTGCATCCGTCGACAACTTGATTCGTCGTTTATGGAGGAATGTAGGAAGTTGCGGAATCTAACACCTCATCTTCGAAAGCCGCAACCGATTCCGTGCAGAGGCCGCGATACTTCACCAGCGGTAACTAGAAGCCGGCAAAGAAGCTCTGTCGCAGCTATAATTAAAGGGAAGGTCGGTAAAGGCGAAGCAACAACCAGTGAGTAACCCATGCGCATATGACAAACAGTATTTGAGACACACACACTAAAAAAACACACTAAAAAATAGACAGGTAGAAACCAGAAAATCCGCACACGTAGGAGGAAGTATACAAAACAGGGAAAGGCAATAAAATGATGAAAACCTAGGTTTAATTAAACAAATCAAAATAAAATGTTGTTTATTCGTTTCCACCACCAATATTGAATGTTGTTTGTATAGCCATTAGGCCTTACGTGATGTCTAGATGCTAAGAGTTTTCTTGTCGTTCGACTAGTTCGGTTTTCGTGTTAGTTTGTAGCTTTTTCGGTATTTTTACTCCACTGCTTGGGAATCTCAGTCTCTCCACTCGCGTTGCGAAGCAAGAAAGGAAAATTTGTTTTCAGTGACTTCTGCCTATGATGAAATAGGCACTCACACACAGAAGTTTTGGTAACCGTTATATTCTTAGCCTATGGTGGAGCCATCTTGACGTTGATAGCGGAGGTACTTGGGTTGACCGTTCAATGAAGCTATATCTTCTCAAAACTGAATTTATATGAGAAACCTGCCCTGAGGTTGGGATTTCTTGCCGGGCATAACAACAGACGAGTGGCCCTCCTCGGAGGTGGCGCATAAGTCACTCGTTTTACGATTCAGGGGACAGATAACCCCGCAGCTACACTCAGTGTGCTACATCCTTTGGCTTGGAATTAAATGAAGGGAATTGTTACGCACTTGTTAAAATTAATTATTTCTTTCTGTGTAGAAACGCTTTCAACACAACAAACCTAAACATGCGTCAATTTAATAAAACATTCATTACTCTCCCCCCATCCGACAGGTTGTTGGCCCAACGATCGCTCACCGTCGAGCAACGCCAAGAAGCCCGGCCAGTTTGGAGACTACGCGTGCGACAGTCCATGGAGTCTGCTGGAGTCCGCATCACAGGCCATGAAATCCAAACAAGGCGATAACGTTGAATTTGTGCTCTGGACCGGGTAAGTTCCGAAATCATTCCATCCATCCATCCCCGGGAAATCGCGAAAACGTTCCGGAAGTCAGCTGCCAGAATCACTCCCCAAGCGCTCGTCTCCTTCGAATATTATTAATATTCGTTCGAACAGCCATAAAACTCCCCCGATTCCCAATAAATCAAATCATCGATAGTACTAGAAAAAAAACGATTCACACATTTCGCGACTTCTTGGACCGAGCGATTTTTATTGTCTCGTCTCGTTGATCGGCGTCTTTTACTTTCTTCTTTGTTGAAATCGGAAACGGTTTGATTTGTGCCACCGGCGGCAGAGCTATTGTTCTTGCTGTCTGTTTTTCGACGATGAACCGATGAACCGGAGATATTGTCACTCGTCGGAAAAGCTGGCGTTTTATGCACCATCTAGCATTTTGAATATTTGATCACGTGGAATTACGTAATGTTGCTTTGCCGGGAACGCGACATGAATAAATAAAATCGGTCTTCATGGGAAGGAGATTGAAAAAAAGGTGGCATGCGTGAGAGGACTCACTTGAATTCACTTCGGCCCGTAGGCTCGTTCGACTGACGACGGTGCCATGCTCGTGCTATGATACACGGAACACGTGCATGGTAGAATGAAGATAAATTGTGTTCCTTGAAGCTTTCTTGAATCTTCCGAGCGAATAGTGTCAAGGTTCCTTATTCGTGGAAAGTCCCCCAGGGGGAAACTGAACAGATTGAGTTTTCCCTGCGACGTTTGGGAAATGTTTCAAGGTCGTTCGTGGGAATATCAATCATCGCTTTATAAACTGGAACATATTTTCCCCGAGGCCTTTCCGAACAATTTATCTGTTAAGTTCAAAGCAATTACATCAGCAGTAATGCTTCACCACAGAGTAACGAAGACTAAAAACTCGTTAAACTCAATTTCCAGCCGTTTCCTAATTGAGGAAATAATTAGCTAATTGTTACGCAGCGTGATCTTTAATTTCCTTTTGTTCTCATCCTCCAACTCCGAAGCAAAACATCCCCTTTCGGGATCCCATCGCATTTCTTGCTTTTAATTTTCATCATCGCACTTCCCATTCCCCCCCTCCACTTCTTCGACGAACAAATTCTGAAGGAGCAGAAAATTGAATCCAATTTAAATTTCATTCCTCTGATTTTTATCTTTTATTCGTAATTTCCGCTCGTTTTGCCCTCTCTCTCTCAAGGTGTTCTTCGAGCACCCAGAGAGCATCCATCCGTTCCGGAAAAATGCCTACCTCTTGCCAACAGTTCCCGGGAATTCTGGGCGCGCAACCTTTCCTCCGAAACGAACTCGAATCGAATAATTAACTTATTCGGTTGAATCTTATTTCGCATTAATGATCGAATTGAATATTTCCCCGCGCTTCACCTTCCTTCTTCGTGCTGGATTTTCGGTTTACTTCAGAGGAGGGGTGGTTGAGATGTTCTTTGTGATTTTTGAGGATGCTTCAGTTTGTCGACCAATTATGGGATTGAGAAACGATTCAGATTTGTATCGGGGGTTGTGAAGGTGTTTGTAATGGCATGGTGTTTGGCATAACAAAAAGGGAAGGTCCATTAATTATGTCACGCAGTTAGGGGGAGGGAGTTTGGGAAAACGTGACGATCCATACAAAAAATTTGAAGGTCCATACAAAAAACGTGACAAGGGGGGGAGGGGGGGTTACAAAAAGTCAATTTTTGCGTGACGTAATTAATGGACGTTCCCAAACGTATTAGGAGTCATTATTTTTTGAAAACACAGTATTAGTCCTTCAATTTGTATAGTTGGGACTGGGAAAATAAAGAGCATGAATAATCTTTGGGAGCTTTACAGATAATCAGACAAGCTCTATTACACTCAGGATTTTTCATATATATTTTGAATAACCCACAGATGACCCTCGTTACAGTAAACGTTATGTTTTTCAAGTTAGTTGCCAAGCAGTGAAAAGTCGCTTCTCAGTTTAGTTATTAGTACGAGACAATGAAGAAGTCTGCACATTGTAGACGAAATACGCGTATCTGTCAAGATAAGCAGAGGTAGTTGGAATTAAATGGGAAATACTAATTTTTCTTCTAATTTCTAGTTACAAGTATTCCACTAAACAGCTCAAACCCTCTAGGATCAAGATTCAGGATTGTTCTTTCAATTTGTGAGCAACTGCAGTCTTTATCTATGTACACAGCTCCAGACGCTTTTTAGCTATGTCCTTGATGCGAGTTATATCATCACGTTTAATATAGATGACGTAATGCGTTAAGGGCAATTGGATCAAGTCCCTATCAATTCGAAGTTTTCAGAGCACAAACCTGAAGTACTATAGGGATTTCAGACGTGAAATTTTGATCCATTGGTTAGCAATATGATCGTTGTTTGGTTTGTTTTGTTTGTTTGATTATTAGTCTTAAAAATGCGAAGTGATAATTAACCTAACCTATAATTGAAATTGAGAAAGGACTGCCTCCCATTTCACCTTAAAGGTTATGTTAATGGAGATTTTTTGAGTTCAGAAAACCACAGTAAATAGATCGACAGTCATTGTGGAAAGCCAATACGTATTTGATGGAAATTTATGCGATTTCTCTCGTTTTTTTGATTGCTGATTTAGAGGCAAACGCGATTTCCATATTAAAGGCTGGCAGAAGATTGGTCTCCGTCAATTCTCTTGCAATCAATGATTTTGCTTTGACGCTCAGGCTTAATAATTTCCAAATCATTAAAAAAAACGATGCCATACGAGGTTGGATCTGGGAAACAACTCGACCATTACTGCATACATGATGACAATATTCAACATTGGTTTCAGAATCTTAACGTCTACCGCATCAACCTCAATAGCGAACACTTTGGATCGGAATACCGACGAACAGCTTCGTTTGAAATTCAGGTGACTTTCCTTCAGCTTTCTTTCTTCCTACTTCCTGACTTCGTCCACAAATTTTCTCAGAAGCGGCTACACTTGTAGCGCTCTTCTAGCAATTTGTTCATTTTCCACCTAACGAACTTCGCAGAACTTCAGTGGAAATGCGATTTTACATCATTTTTATCAAAAATTCTCCATAGGAAGGTAATTCTAGTGACAAATATTCTTGCATCAATTGGTCAACGTTTTATATATCCGGAGAAATTTGCGAATTTGGCGAATCTGCATTTGTAAACAAACATATACACTCAGCGAAACAAAAATAGCACCACCACGTTTTTTCCACATTCAATGATCAGTAATTGATTTTCATCGTTTCTTATATTATGTTCTGTGAAGAAAAACTAATCAGATCCGGAGAGCAAGCTGGCCACTCGAGAACCTCGATATTTTTTTATCGGAAAACCACGCTTTAGTCTGTTTTGAGTTGTGGATTGCAGCATTATCTTGTTGGAAAACAAAATCTGGACCCATCAATTACTCGCCGTGTTCAATCAAACTTATCTCCAGCATTTCTACACAGAAAAAAATAATTAATTTTAACAGGCGCGTAAAATTTTCCCTCGTTTAATTCCAAGCAAAACGATGCGTAAACAACGAAATTGTTCGCAATCTTTCATACAACAGGCGATATCTGGCTAACATTCAGGCGTTATCTGGCTAAAATTTACATGAACTATCTCATTATTTTCTGCAAAATCTAGCGTTCCCTTTATGTGCATTAGATAACGCAGAAAATTCAATGTTTCTTTTTATCTGTGTATGTAATCCTCCGATTTCATTTTTGTTGAAATCCACGCCAATGGAAGTTGCCTCGGAAGGAAAATGCTTCCCAAACCATCAGGGTACCACCACCAAAGCTCCTGCTCATTTTAACATCCGGGTCCTTACACAAATCGTGCCAGTAGTACTGCCATCCGTCTGGTCCGTCCAAGTTGAACTTTTTTTCGTCCTGAAAGAGCACGTTTTTCCATTCATCGGTCCTGAAAATGTACTTCTTAGCGAAATTGAACCGATTTAACTTGTGCCGTTATTTAAGGTTGGGTTTTCCGAGTCTCTTACGCCACTCCAAGTTCTCGCTGCTGGACAAAATCCGTTGTACACGACGTGTAGTCACCGGAAACTCAAATTCTGCACGGATATGTGACGCTGTTCTTTTCTGGTTCGTTGCAGTTCTACATATTCTCCGTTTATCCTTAGTTGAAAGCTTACTTTTCTTCCCGCGTTTCTCGATGCGGCCACTCTTATCGCCATTTTTCAAGAAGCATTCGATAACCGTGTGTGATCGAAAAAGTTTTCGACCGATTTTACGATTCGAGAGGCCTGCATCGTGGTAGGCCCTGATTTTTATCTTTTCCTCGTACGTCAAATGCTTGGATCGAAAAAAATCCGATTTCACTACAATTTGAAGCCCCCAAATTTTCAAAACAACTAATCAGACAGACGTGTAGTAGAATACTGATACACCGTAAGGTGAAATAAGCGTTAAACGAATGAACATTTTTAAAATATTACGAAAAAAACATTGTGGTTTTATTTTTGTTTCGCTGAGTGTAAATTGATGATTTCCCACAAATAAAAGCTCAATATCTTAAACTTAGACCATAATCGTGTAAAAGAAAGCTTCTGCTTGCCAATTATGGTCATAATTTTTCAAATTGAGCTTTTATTCGCTAAAAAACTTCGATGCAAATGTTTGTTTACAAAAGCAGATTCAGCCATTTCGCAAGTTTCTCCGGATTAAGTCTATTTAACACACTCCTCGATCGCCCACCTGGCCACGTCCATGCAACCGTTGGAGATAGGGAGGATTTGGTATCTACCTTAAGCAGACACGGGAAAATCACGTTGCCTTCAGTAGACATCAAAGAAAAAGCGAATTGAATAGTCGGAGAGAAGAGTTTAACAAAATGTCCTGTTTGGTGTAACTGCGGCGGAATTTTTATATAAATGGAGTCGTTGGGAGCATCTATCTAAGAAGGTAAGATGATGCTCCATTTCTCATCAAAGGGTTGCGGACGTAAGCACTCTGGTTATGGTTATAGTGCCATTACTTGCTCTCTGAAAAGAGAAGAATGTTTAAGAATATAAGTTCTGGCGGTGAAAGATAACTTGTCAGAGGATTTGCGCTCCTAATTGCATCCCTATATAAAAACATGGCACCATAGGGGATGCTAGATCCAGTATACACGGCAGCGATGAAGTTGACCGTTTCGAGCCGAATGTACAGCGCATCCGGAAACAGAGAAAGGGTAGAGTCACGATGGGCACTAGCAGATTCGTTTTTTTTTAATCTCAGCTGAAAAACTTAATCATTGAATATATTTGTTAATTTATGCCATTACGCAGAGACCACACAGAACTCCCCCATCCATGACTAGCACTGGCTTCTCCGATGTTTCTGCCACTACCAGGGGAATGTTTGATCGGTGCTGTCGGAGCAAGACACAACGCCAGTCCTAGCGTCCTCTAAATACGTTGTGTCCATCAAAGGCTTTCAGCGATAAGGATCCTTTCCAGTTCAGTCCGCCTCTTTCAAAAATCTCACTTAGCATTGCTCATTTCCTGATACACAAAAATCACTTTGCACAATTTTCTTACGCTTCAAAATCAAACAGTTTTTACTCGACACAAAGCAAATGAAGCGAATGAATTTTTAATTCTAACGGTGCCAAAATAATTAAAAATCGGTAAATAATTGCCAGAGTTATAATCATTTGAACTTGATGAGAAAATCTGACATCCTGTCGATCACTGAAACTCCCCTAAAAACACGAAACGTTTTTATGCAAAAAGTTGCTCTCCAATTTTTTCCAAATAAAAAAATAAATCGATCGTAAGTGAATCTTTTGTTCCCCGATTGGGTATAGATTGGACCACGTGCCAGCTCAGCAGAGTGAAAATCGCAGCCCTGATGTTCATTCCAATGAGTCCTCACCAAATTAGACTTCTTGATCCTTTATTATCCAAGAATGTACTGCCCTTGTATTGGTGTCGTGCAACTACTCGGGATGTTTCTCACGTATGTGTTGGTGTAGTTTTGCACTATGTTTATACAAACGCTTTGTAGGTTATGTCCGTTTGTTTTCATTCGTGTTTATCTACCAGCACTGCTGAGTTTCAAAGGCGGTAAAGTAGGGCAGATGTTTAGGTGTTAATTTGAAATGGAAAACTTCGAGTAAAGGGATTTTGTTTACCGAACGACCGAAGGTACTGTTAAGAGCTGTTGGATGACCGAAGAGATCCGGTCATACTGTACGGTGTACTGCACGAGTTGCTGTGCGGTCAGGGGAACTGATTAGACTACAGCACTCTGTACGTAAAATGGCCGCTGATTGGATCGTTTTCAAGATCGTCAATGCACATTATACTGCAGTAAAATGACCTTGGATTCCAAGCTTTCAAGAAACGTAAGGTTCGGTGGTGGAGCTGGAACCTTGCAAGCAGAAACGACTCGAAAGAGCAAATCTGATTTGCGGCACGGTGGGGGAAGAGTTTACCTTTCCGACAAAAAGTTATTCGCAGGCAAAACTGAATGTCCAGAACGACAGATTGTGGCTTTCTCTCGAGAACTGTTCCAGAGTGATAGGAATCTTCCACGCTTCCAAAGTGCTGCGTTAGTGAGGTCAGTGCAAGCGAGGCCAATTACCACTGGTTTTCCAGGCGTTAAAGTGAATGGTGGCTGTATTATAAAACGGAATTTTGGAGAAAGTTGTCAAGCCATATGCCAAGAGGTGTTTTGAGATAATCACATGTATTTCAACAGAAACGTAGTGCCATGGCAGGTAAATCTCGTCTGTGGGCTGGTGCCGAGAAAATTTGACTCGACTTTTTTTGGACAAGAATGAATGGCCTCCCAGTTCACATTGTAGGATCTGAATCCCTTTGGATTATTTCTGTATATTCAAGAGGTTGGCAAAGTGGTAAAAGACCACAGGGCGTCTAATATGAACCAATTCAAAACCGTAATCAAACGAATTTGGGACGAAATGCCGATGGAAGTGTTTACTGTTTCGTTAGCTGGCTTGGTCAAGGCGGCGTATTTATTCCAAAAATATGTTGTAGTTGATCCGTATTGTATTACAATATAATGGGTAAAGTTATCAATAAAATCTGGATTATCGGTTTGAAATAAATAGAGTTTTATTTTGTATGAGAATATATTGGACACGGTGTATATAAAAATGAATTTATGTCTGACTGAACCTTATAGACTCGGAAACTACGACACTGATCGGCGTGAAAATTTGTATGCAGGGGTTTTTGGGGTCGGGAAAGGTTCTTATGATAGTAAGAGAACCCTCCCATCTCTGTGAAGGGGGGATCCGATACAAATGAAACACAAATTTCTGCATAACTTGATAACCAATCAAGCAAATGGAACCAAATTTGGCATGTAGAAGCTTTGAAGGCAAACAATAATTCCAGTGTGTTTGTGACTTTCCATTCAGAAAGCGGAGTTTTTCACGCAAATGAAACATGTTTCTTGCATATCGAGGGCACCGGTGTGCTGTGGAACGAATGCAGAGGCATGCATAAATAATTTAGGTGACTGAGACCCCTCCCTTTCAGAAAGGTGTGAGGATCCCATACGAATGAAACACAAATTTCTGCATAACTCAAGAACAAATCAAGCAAATGGAATCAGCAAACGCAAGCAAAAAATGATTCTCCGTCTTCTGAAAGGAGGAGGGGGGGGAAAGCCTCTTCCATACCAATGGACCACAAATTTCTGTATAATTCTAGAAATGATTAAGCAAATGGAACCAAATTTGGCAAGTGGAGGTTTTTTAAGGAAAAACATGTTTCTATGGTGTTTTGAGATCCCACCTTTCTTTGGAAGAGGGGGGCTCCCATACAAATTAAATACAAAGTTCCGCATAGCACGAGAACCAATTAATGTATTTTTAAGGTGACTTGAGACCCCTCCCGTCTCTACAAAGGGAAGCTCCAATTCAAATGAAACACATATTTCTACATAACTCGAAAACTAATCATACAAATGGAATCAAATTTGGCATGGGCGTGTTATTGGAGGCAAGTAATGTTTGCAGATCACTATTCAAGAACTTTCCGAAAGGAGGGCACCCATGCAAATGAAAACACAAATTTTAACCAAATATGAGAATCATCCCTTCTTGCTATGCAAATTTGTACAAGGGAAGTTTTGGGTCTGGGAAAGGATCTTAAGATAGTTCGAGATCCCCAGCTTGGCATCTCCTGAGAATGAAAAAACATCAAGTTTCAGCATAATTCGAAAATTAATCAAGCAAATGAATTTAAATTTGGGTATGGGGTTTTTATAAATAAATAAGCTTTTATGGTGATTTATATCTCTCCCTATTAGAAATAGATGGCTTTTTTTTGTAAGTAATGTGTGTAACATTAGTAAACAATATATTTTAACAATCTATCTCTAAAAAAATATATATAACGCCAGTCCACTCATATTCATTTAATTGCATGCGCGTTGCAAGGCTCGCACCGTCTGCTTAGTATCATATAAAATCTACTAACACCAGAAGTATAACGCAAGCAACCATTGTGATCTCAAAAACATTTATCCAGGTTGGCCCTGAACAATATTCTTTAAGGTGGTGGAAAAGCAGCATAACAGTAAGCCATGACGCTGCCATCCTTGACACGAAATTCGTTTTCTTGTTGCTATGTTAAAAGTTGGCAATACGTAGCACACATCCTATAAATATCTACTTCTAAGCAAATCAACCGTACAATCATTGTGACCAACAAATGTTCATCCACACGAGCAACAGATCTTCCGCTTGCCCTTTTTTGGCAACTTAAGTTGAATTGAATCGCACTTGGCGCTGAAATAATTTGCAATTGAAATGAAGCAAAAAAAAAAATGCATCGTTCGTGGCCGCTGACCAGTTCCAACCCATAGTCACACCATGAATTAGGCAATGAAATGAACAAGCGACAGATCGCTTCCACCAGGATGGACCCATCGGGTGAATTGATAAAATATGCAAACGTTCGTGCTAATAACTATGTTTTAAGGTTTTCATCCAGTGAAAATTGAAACATTCCCCTCCCAAAACGGAGCATTGCAATCGTGATTTGAATTTATGCTCAGTGGAAACCTCGCATTCACAAGTGAAACCCGAACGACGTTCATCCAGCCGCGCTCGGTCATCGATACAATCGCCAACTAGTCGGAATTAAGAGCGATAATTGAAACAATACCACCAGCTGCTCCCCCTTCCTCCTCTCAATTACGGGTGAAAAACCGAATCGGCCGCAGAATACCTTTTTCTCGGCAGGACTCCAATTTTATGTATTTTTCCAAGCCGGCTTGCACCGTCCGTCGTTTTTCTGCAGCCCGAAGCAAAAAGAGGGCTGCATCCGCTCCCGTGCTTCGAAGTCGTTGTTTCTGATGGGTCGTCCGGATATGGGAAGGAGAGCAACAGCCGTCCTCTTGAACGAAGCAGAGGCAGCAGTAATGGCCTGGCAGCATAGGGTGAGCCTATTTCCCGTAACTGCGGGAAACTTTTTCCGATCCCAGTGCCAGTCTGAGTTGAATGAGTTCCGGTTTTTCCTTTGGTCGAGCTAAAGCAGAAAGGGTGTGGTCCAGCCGAGGCAAAGGCATTGGCCCGCAACGAGAACAATAATGAGCAGTTTAGTCATTTTCTTCAATTGCATAATTATGTACGTACAAACAAACAATTACTGCCATTGGCAGTAGAGTTGCTCTCTTCGGGAGTTTCCTCCTTCGGCCTACTTTTCTCTTTGATAAGGTTGATTTCTTTATTTCCTCACTGAGGATGCTGAGCGGGAGGTGAAGTGAAGCAGTTCCTTGATGCTTGGTTAGGTTAGGTTGCTTTATTCTTTGTAGACTGAATAGGGGTGTGGAAAGAAGAATTATTTGAAGAGAAATAAATCGTTTTAAGTACTCGTCTCACCCAACCATTCCGCAGTTGTTCTCAAATTGAATGTTTGACATTCCATGGCATTGTCTTTACCATCATTATCAAACCTCTGCTCATCCTGCGTTCCGACCGTGAAAGATGATGTATAAAACATTGTTAAGGATAATTACATATTTATTTCCACATAAGATTCCCCCCATGGGGGGGCCTTCGCCTTTGTCCGTGTGTGTGTGCGCCATGTATGCTTAGTTGCGGGCGTGTAAACGAAGCTCTTGCGCTCTGCGTCTAACCTCGAAATCCACCACTCCTGGTATGCCGGCAGCGGGGAAAGTCTCTCAAGTTTGCTTCAACATTCTACCGGTAAGCAGTCGCTCCCAGGAATTGCGTCGGCTCGGCCCTCGCTCCGGTGGTTTGGGACAAAAACTACACCAGCTACTTAAGTTGATGTGAACCACTTTAGGCGCACTTTAGTTTGTTCCACCTTGAAGCTCGGGAATGCTCGTTTGCTAGTTCCTCGTCCTCCTCGTCGTCCTCTTTCGGGCACTTGAGCGTGAAATAGTCTCTTCTTCTTCTTCTTCTTTTCCATGTTGGGGATGTGAGTGGAATTAGAATCTCAAAGTTCCTCCCATTCCACCATTGCAACCATGATGACGATACACGCGAAAGAAGCTTACATACACTTACGACCGATTCAAGTAGTCCCCACGCTACCTTCGTCGGAGCATAATCAAAATGGTGTTAGGGATAACAGCACGACTCCTTTTCTTATTCCGGCTGAACCGGGGCAATGAAGAAGGGTAACTTTCATCCGTCGGAATCACTTTTTCCCCCCACACAAGGGTGGAATTTTTTTTCTCGGTGAAAGTTAATCCCCAAAGTGGGAAGTCATAGAAGAAAGACCGGAAATTAACTGATTATCAATGCATGAAGCTTGAGGATTAGCTGTATTCCGGTGCACATGCGATTTCACGTTCTTTTGCGAATGAAAGCCGGCGGTGCAGTCGGTTAAGATGGAGAGGCATTTTTGACCGACGACGTCCAACAGGATAGGGTTAAGGGAAGTAAGCTGGGGATTAGCCCGTGTGGCTAAGTTACAACAGGAAGGGCTTGATTTGGAGCAATTACTTTGGTTGACGTGTTTGCAGAAGATGGTGGTCAGCTGGGGGGTTTATTGATGTGATAAGTTATATGACTTCATTACCAGCGACGGGTGAGGTAAGCTTGTTAGATTAGAGTGGAAGGAGTAATTTCGGGTGATGGTCAGTGTTGTTGGATGTGTTTTTGGGAAATTCTTGAAATTTAAATTGTTTTTAAAGTTCAGCATCTGTTCGCCGAAAATTGATTCTCTGTACTCGGCGGTTTAAAGTAAAGTGACCAAAGTCAACATTGCCGGTGGCGATGTTTGTTGCTTCCGTTAGCGATGTTTATTGGTCGTCGCTGCCTAGGGCCAGCGATGCCAGATAGTTTTTCAAAATGTCTGTAAGGAACGTTGAAAAATGTCAGCATTTGTCTGTATTAAGGATTTTGTTATGCCTCTCTCGGATCGGTTTTCAGAATTATCTCTCCGGCTCCTCCCCAGGTGTGAAGTTATGAATCCCCAGGTAATCGCAAATTTTGAGAAGCTCCTTGAGTTGAATCCTCAAACCCGCTTCATGACCTTGTACCATTTGTACATAACACAGGATGTCAGCCCTTTGTCGAACATTTCCAATGGTGTTTGCCTCTCCGATTTCGACAATTCGGTTCATTTTGATTTATTCATGAAGCAGGAGCTTCGTGGAATCCCAAAGCATCATTGTCCTATGATTGCTCCGGTGATATTTGCTGCAAAGTTTGGCCAAGTTGATTCCACTAAATCGTTCTTCACTGACGGATCATTGATAGAGGAGTCAGCAGGCATTGGAATATTTAATGAAATTTATAGCCCCAACCGTAAACTTCAAGCTCCTTGTTCTGTATATGTCGCTGAATTAGCGGCAATACAGTTTACGCTAGAAATTTTTGCCTCATTAACACCGGATCAGTACTTCATTTTCACGGATAGTCTCAGTTCTATAGAGGCTATTCGCTCATTGAGGCCGGTAAAACACTCCTCGTATTTTCTCATGAAAATACAGGCTCTTCTAAGTGCTTTATCTTCGCGTCATATTATCATCACCTTTGTATGGGTCCCATCTCATTGTTCAATTCCGGGCAATGAGAAAGTGGACTCGCTTGCAAAGGTGGGCGCTATGGAAGGCGATGTTTATGATCGACAAATCGCCTTCATCGAATTTGTTCCTATTTTTCGTCAACAGTCACTCGTCAGCTGGCAGTATCAATGGAGTAAAGGAGATTTGGGGCGATGGCAACATTCTATCATCCCAAAGGTGTCGAAGAAATCTTGGTTTGGGGGTATGGATGTGGGTCGAGACTTCATTCGTGTGATATCTCGCCTCATGTCCAATCATTGTTCTTTGAACGCTCATTTGTACCGGGTTGGGCTGAGGGACAGCAATCTCTGCGAGTGTGGACAAGGCTATCAGGACGCAGATCACGTTATTTGGTCTTGTGCTGAACATCGTGGAGTCAGATCGGAACTTTATGATTCCCTTCGGGCTCGAATTAGACAACCCAAAGTGCCAATCCGAGATATTTTGGCTGTACGTGATTTGGAGTACATGAAACTCATTTATGTGTTTTTGACTAACATTAGCCTTATATTGTAGTTAATTTAACCAGTATATTCACTATAAGTTTTTTTTTCATCTGTGTATGTATGTGTATTTTTTTCTTTTTCAAAAAATGTTCAAGTCAAAAGAAAACCATTAATTGTGGTGTTAGTTTCAATAATTTAGAATTTAAATTTAATGTGTTATGTAAACCATACATACCCACCCTCTTTCCCATCCGTAATTTGTAATTCCTATAAACCTCAAGACGGCCGCCAGTAATCGGTTCTATCTCCCTAACTTTAGTTTTAAGATAAATGATGTATAAAAATATGAAAATTTGGCTCTGTAAAGTTGATTCGATTGAGCCTGTACAGATAAATGAACATTGCAAAAAATATTCAAAATACAACAATGTGATTAGATTTTCTTTTAATGGTTTATTGGATCTCTTCTCCATGACCGAATATTCTAACTTTTACCTTGCCACCATTTAAAACGTTTTTGGGCAATAGTGGGGCCGACTTCTTTTGATTCTTTTAACGGGTGTTTCTTCAAAGTCAGCTCGTTCTCAAATACTTTAGGTGCACAGTTTGAAAGAAACATTGAATTTTCTGCGTTATATAAGCACATAAAGGGAATGTTAGATTTGGCAAAAAATAATGGGATCTTTCATGTACGTTTTAGCCAGACATCACTGGAATCAGGTTTGTTGTTAGGAAATTGCTAAACATATTGTATGTTGTCTAGAAGTTGTAAACACTTACGTTGATTACGCGTTGCTTACAAATAAACGAAGGGAAATTTTGCGCGTTCGTTAAAATTCATTATTGTTGTTGTGTTTTTTTACGAGGTATGTCTCTCATGATGGCCCAAAACTGCTCAATCAGGCAAAGCTTCGGCAAGTTTGGTGAGTTGAAGTCTTTTGGTACCATGATATTGGCCTCTGTTGACTCCGACTATAGAACTCAGCATTTGAGATCTAATTCCAGAACAAGCAAAAATACACCGCGGACTGAATCACGTAATCAGAAACTTAATCACGTTTCGTTTTCATTTTGGGGATCGCTTTTGTTCATATGTGTACATAAGGTGTGGCCCATTTAGTATTGGAACAAACATTTTTGATTCTTACAGCGACCCTAGTGGTCGGATTTGTAAACTTTGAAATCTTATGTGCTCCCACATCAGAAGTTTTTTTTTTTCGCAGTGCAGTTCGAACGTGTTTCTGTGAAATACAAAATGGAAGAAGAAACCCTTCGTGGTCTGGGTCAAAACTTGCTAAAGTGTTCCCCAAAATACTATGAGGCGTGTTTTGAAAAAGTACAGAAAAACTTTGTCGACGGAGCGCAAGTCTCAAAGCAAGCGCTGCGCGGGAACTGTCAACCCAATGTGGCCAGAACCTGTGCCAGAAAATTGTATGATCAGGTGTTGACAAACTTGATGAAACCTATGTAAGCGCCGATTTCCAACAGCTACCGGAACAAACATTTTACTTGGCTGCGAGTCAAGGAGATATTCCTGCCAAATTCACGTTTGTGTTTACAGATAAATTTGCCCGTAAATACATGATTTGGCAAGGCATCTGTAGCTGCGGTAGGAAGACCAATGTTTTCATCACTGATAAGACATTTAATTCAGAGCTGTACAGATCGGAATGTTTCCAAAAGCGAATATTGCCATTCATCAGCTCTCACATAGAGCCTGTCATGTTTTGGCCAGATCTTGCACGCTGTCATTACAGTAAAACAGTGTTACAGTGGTATGAAACCAGCGGGATTAAGTTTATACAGAAACGACTCAACCCACCAAACTGTCCCCAGCTCAGACCGATAGAGAGCTTTTGGGCTATTATGAAAAGAATGGCAGTGTCGCCAAAAACATAATTGAATTGAGAACCAAGTGGAATAAGATTGCCAAAACGATGGATGTGAATAATTTGCGCCGGTCAATGAAACGTATTCCGGGAAAAGTCCGCAATTTTTTTCAAAATCGAGATGATTTTTTTTTGTATTTTCTCTGTAAAGTTCACATAACATCGAACATTTAAGTTAAAACAGAATACTATTTTGTTAAAATATATCTGAAATATGTGCAATAGTCTTTATTCTACTTCTAACTGGGCCACACCTCATGCTTTGATGCTACACCAAACAGAGCATTCTGTTTAACTATTGGCTCCGAATGTTCGTTTTCCTTTTTCTTTGATATTACTGTAGGCTAAGAGGATTGCCTGCGTCTTCTTAAGGATCTGCAACTCATCACTAAGACAAGCCTTTATAAGGCGACAATGTATTCAAGGAGGCGTTCTATCACCTCTGTTATGGAATCTCGTAGCAGATGGACTATTACGAACACTTAACAATTTGGGATCTCTTTCTTATGGTTTTGCTGATGACTACCTTATAATGATTATTGGATTGGCTATAAGAGAAACTGAGAAGTGGTATAGTGATTTTGGGCTCTAAGTTAAGCTCAACAAAACAACACTTGTTTTATTCACAGGAAAACGAAGGATTACCGGAGTTCTTCCACTTGGTCTCTTTGGTTCTGAAGTTTTATCTTATCTTGTTTTTATTAATGAGACTTTCAGCGGCCTATATAACATATCAAGTTACGTATCTTGGAGTTATATTAGACTCCATGCTTAATTGGTTTGCACATATTGACTCTAGCATCAAAAAGGGCATGTATGTCTTTTGGACAATGTAGAAGAGCTATAGGTAAAACCTGGGGTCTTAAGCCAAACTATAGGAAAGGGTTCAACTGACCACCTCACAAGTTCCTACCTCACGCTTCCACGAGTGATATGATCACAAAAGACTGCCAGCTGACACAGGGCGACGCTAGTTGGCGTAGCCTGGGCAATTTTGTCATTTTGACAATAGCAAAGTGAGGGGGAGCGACTGAAGATCGTGTAACTTGTCGTGACCTGACCGAAGTTTTCCGTCTTGATAATCTTGATAATCTGTTGCTGCTGCTACTGGTCCGTTGCTGTCAAAGTTCGTTACAAGAATGAACTGAATCAGCACAGCTAGCTGGTATTTATAGCTAACGGTCTCCCATGTCAATGCGTTGTGTTGGTTTTGTTTACTGTCACAAAGTGAGGAGGTTTTCGCATAGCTTACTGCAAGTTTTATTTCGTTTCACGCTCAGTTGATTATACTCAAATCAGATGATTATACCCAAATCATAAGGTAAATTTATACACTTAAAATCCTTCAAACTATTTAACATTTGCTTCACACATACTTTCTATACTACATAACTGTAAATCGTATTGTTTTGTAAATCATATCATATTATTTTACATTTTCATTTAATTAATAACTTCAGCACGCTTTGAAATAATCTTTGCATTCCAAAACCATTTATCTCAAGAGCCTGGTGCTACAGGCAGGCATCTTGTGGCAAATTTACATACGATATTCGAATGAATTGCTCTCGATTTGTTCGCTCAGTTTATCGATTCACTGGTGATGCTGTGAATTCTACTCCAACAGTTTCAGTGAGAGCGACGTGCCCTAACGGGTCCTGTTACCTAAAATATCACTTATCAAACATGAAACGTACACAATCGATTACATGTGAGCTTTGCGAAGCTTAAAATGGATCTCCATTCCACCTAGTGTGTAGTTGTTGCTCAACTACTTTACAGTATTTTTGGTCGTCATCTTATTGTTGAGTCCATTTACATAAATCATAACGTAAAAAACGTTCTTCAATTCATTGACAGGAGTGGAAAACAACCCTTACGCCATTAACGTCTTAGTATCAATATTTTTATTACGCCATAGTATCACATTCTTAATTTGGGCAGTAATAAAATCGGAAACCATTTTGCCATGAAACTTTCTTAGGCCATTGTGACTCGGAAATTGAAGCTTCCAGGGATGATAATATCCCGAAAGTGTCGCTCCCTTCTATTTCCGTGATAATTTTTTTCTCCTTATTTCCTTAACCTACATACCTTTCCTCCCTTATTGTCGGTTAATAATGACAAGGTTCCTATGGCTAGGCCCAATCCTTGCCGTGGCTCTTGAGCTAACCCACCTGATACCTGATAGTGCTAAAGTTCCATCAGAGGAGAAAGGCACATTGATAAATTTTTAAGGTACTATAATTGTTATGTTTGTATTCTCCATACGTGGAGTAACGATTATGATTCAGAAGGAGATGTTCACTCATCACCATGAGGCCCCAAGAGTGGACAGTAATGTTTACTAGAAATGAAAGATATGAAATGAAAGTGTTGACAGTTCCGTCAGTGTACGGCAGGTTGTGAAAATTGAATAGAAGTACAGTCATACCTCGATATAACGTAACTCAATTTTTATTTTCGTTACGTTATATCGAAGTTAAGTTGTATCGAAGCGAATTTTTTTTTCCAAGAATGTTTGTTGTAGCTTTTTTTTCTTTAAAAGAGTTAACGCAAAATCAGTGTTATTTACCCAGCAGGGTGCTCCAGCCCTTCTTACACATATTTTTTCAATTTCTTCTAATAAATTTTTATCTTAATTTTTATTGTTTCTTCAATTTTTTAAATATTTTTTAATATGTTTTTTCTCAAATTATCCTTTTATCTTAGAATATTACTTTTAGCAGTATTCTTTTGATGTTGCATAAATAAAGGTGAACCAACTTTTGATTTCAACTTATTTCAGACTACCCAGGGGGTAAATCTCTCGACCACTATGTGCGCGAATATAAAGTCAAAATGGTCCATGGTTGTCAGTAAGCATAAATTTTCGATTGTGATTATGATAGATGTGTTAAAACACATAAACAACTTCCTATCTGCCGCAGCGAGAACTGTGTAGTCAGTGGCCAGTTGTTCTCTTACGCGTATCTGATTTAAAGATCGAATCCATTTAAGACTGCTTCATCCGACACGTTTACATATTCGTCATCATCTGCAAAACTCGAAGATTGTGATGCTTCTTTCTGCGTTGACATTAACTGCATTGTCTCGTCACCGTCATATGAAATGTCTTCATCAGCATCTGTGAAAAATTCTTCGATGATAAGGGCGAAGGCATGAATTAGACTTAGAATGCTAAACCATGATACCAGATGCGGGATGATCATCATCGTCCAGCGTTTCGAAATCGGCATACTCCTCGTCGATTTCTTCGGTCTGTGCTATCTTCTCATCGTGTCTCTTACGACCGACAGCGGTACATCATATTTATCCTAGATTTCACGTACATTGTCAAGCATATTCCAAGATTTGCAAATTGATTCAGCTGGAACTACCTCGCACGCTTGAGCGACCCAAAAGATTAAGTCCTTTATGTTGATCTTCTTCATGCACTCGTCAAATTCTCCTCCACGAATTTGAATTTCCTGCATCATCAGATGCCTGTAGCGCGTCTTAAGCATCTGAATGATATTCCAATTCATCGGTTGAAGAACGGCGGGAGAAAGATGGTAAATATTGATCCATCGGCAGTTTTTAGCTCATCTGCATTGTAATGAGCGGTTCTTAGGGGTAGCCCTTTTGACTTGAGACAGGTGGTCACTTTCGTAATGAATTCCCCAAAAAACTGTTCTTTAAAGAGCTCCTTTGCCATTCAAGCACTTTTGGATGCCCTGTAGTATACAGGCAACTCCTTAAGGTGTTTGAATGCTTGAGAGCTGTGAGACTTTCCAATCAACATTAATGGTAATTTGAGCGACCCATCCATGTTGCTGCAAGGCATGAACGTGATCCGATCTTTGTTGATTTGACGGCTCTTAACATATGTTCATATTGGGGATCTCTTGAAAAAGAGCCCACTTTCGTCAATATTGAAGTTTTGACAAGCAGACAAATCTTCCTCCCGAATCTGTGCTACATAGCCTTTTTGATGTGTTCGACAACAGAAATATTGCTGGACAATTTTTCACCACTGATTTTCAGTAAACGAATGCCGTTGTGTTTTGTATTTTTTTTTTCTCACATAACCACGACTTCCAAGTTCCCCTGTTCCAATCATCTGGTAAGAGATTCTTTAGCTTGAACTTGTAGCATTTCTGCCTTATCAGGTGCTGTCATTTTTGCAAAAAAAAGTAGAGAGCTTCGTGGGTATCGAGCATTCTCGAAACGCTTTCGTTTTGCTGTAAATTAAGAAACAAAACATGTTCGATTGACTTCACAGAATATCATTTAAGTTGTTTACACATTCCTCCTTGTTGGCTATTTTTTTTGAGAATGTTGTCCTCTGCATATTTCATGGCATAGATGGTAGATGCAGACTGAACTATGTACTTCTTCATATTTTTACTCATAGAAACACCATGACCAAGATCAAACCTCCAACTTAGTCGAACTTCTAGAATTATAAGTTGTGCATTAACAAAGAAGTTTTAACAGCTAGCTTCCTACTGCATGCACAAAAACAAACAATCCACAGAAAACAGAAAACAGTTTGACGGCATATACAAGCCATGTTGAAGCATTGCACGCAACATCGCAAGCAACTTTTTACCAAACCTTCCAAGATACCGGAGCCTAGTACAATTGAAGTACTATTGAAGTAGCCAAGTCCCTTTTCTCACTTCAATCGTACCTCTCATCCTAGTAAAATCTTATTTCAATTGCACTTCAGATGTGGCAACCGACTTGAAATGTCAAAATAGCTAGCAGTTTATTTTATAGTTTGGCAATAGGTTGAAGGACACTCGAAGTGTATTAGGGCTGTTTATTTCAAATGGACCGGAACAAAAGATTGGACATCTTTAGTTCTAAGAATGGATTTCTAAGATACCTGATGTATATAAATATGAAAACTTGGCTCTGTGAAGTTGATTCGATTGAGCCTGGATAGATTTATAAAAAATTTAAAAACAAAAATATACAGTTAGATAAATCACGGTAACAATACACTACAAAAAATTGGGGAAAAAAAGTTACGTTATATCGAGGAAAAAGTTACGTTATATCGAGGTATGACTGTATTGAAAATTCCTTTCCCCAACATCCCACTGCGGGGCAGGTCAAGGCACGGACGAATCCACCACCTCGACAGGCAAGAGAATGTGCTTCTGATCGTGCTCACGTACTACCAATTGCTTGTGATAGTTCTAGCGGCTGTTTGTACACTCCGTTTTGTTACCTACATTGCAGAAAAACATGTTTCCTGTAGTGACGCGGCCTCGGAGTTGATGCGAGTGATGCGCCGCACCTTTAGCGGATTATACCGAGATTCTGGTTAGTTGGATGGGCGTCGTGGCTTGTAGAAGTTGTTCGAAGTGCTCTAACCAACGTTTCGGATGGTCAGTGGTGTCCGTTCGTGACTGTCCTGTCAAATCTTTCTCTGTTGATCTATAACAATATCCAGGATTGAGGGACAGTAGAGGGTTGGCCTAGGGTCTCCTATCCCCGTGATGGGGCCACCATCTTAAGAATAGCCTCCCGGGAAGAGCATTTCTTATTCAGCCGCTGGATTCTAGTCAGACGCACTTCTGTTGTACAACTCATATTAAATGTACGATCTATTCACCGTTTTGGCAAGTTTTCACGCTGTTCTACAACTGGCAATTTTCCATATACAATCATAGCATATTTTTGATAAGTCGAAGCGAAATTATAAAAGTTTACCAATAAAACTCAAGAAAGCTACACACAATGAACGTTCTTAAAAACATTTCTAATTTTTCTGACCGCCCTTGTAAAATTGATGTGAGTCACATCGTCGCGAAATTTTTTTTCACAGTTCCTAAAGGTTGTTAGATGCAAGTATAGACTCAGAACCTGTTATTTTTTTTTTGTTGATGACACTTAGAAGGATTCATTTGTGTCTTAAAAATTCTGATTTCGTTAGTATACTTCATTAACAATATTTTCAGTAATTCTTTTCCCACTCCACTTCATTTCGTCCTTCTCAACTCTTATCCTTCAACTTCTCTACTTCTCGATCTATTGCTCCGTTGGTTTACCTCATTTTCTACTCTTGTCTCTGTTATTGAATCCTTCCCTGTTGACTTTTCCCCTTCTACCTGTTATTGCATACGTATTCATGAAAAAATATTAAACTGAATGCCAAAATGTGCTTGAATGCAGAAAATTTCCTTAAGAATGAGAAAAAAAAGTTCTTGATACACATTATTAATCTGAACCAAATAAAAAATATTTATAATTTTCGTGGCATAGCCATAATTTTATGCATTCCAAAACTTTTTCAATCAATCGTACAAAATATATTTTAGATCATAAACAGTTTAATATAATAAAAAATACCTAACACGAATTTAAACTAGTACTAATCAGCTAAAATTGATCAATTACTCATTAGAAATAATGTAATCGTTTACTCAGATAAAAGCTGGCAAATCTCTACAACGGCATCAGCAAAGCATTTGATATACTTAAAATTCCAATAATGCTTTTCAAGCACAATCAAATTGAGATAAAACTCCTCCACTAGATTGAAAAATATTTAAATGACCGCCTGCAAATAGTAAAATTTAATGATTCAAAAATAAAAAACAAATAAAGCAAACCAATACCAATCGCATTTGGGATCCCGTAACCCGGCGCGAGCTGCGAGCATTGCTTCTCAATGAAAATTCAATAAGAATGGCGTATAACCTTAGATTAGTTTCTGCACTGAGAGTATCTCAAGCACCCCCTTTCTTGACCAAGAAGCGGTTCAAACTTCTATCAGAACATGCTTCTTACACGAGAAATAAACGTTCTGTGTTTTAAATTCCTGGATAAGTTCAATTTGCTTGATAAGCTCTGGAGTTACGCAAAAATGTGTGTTTCATTCGTACGAGAGCCCCCTTTAGGAAGCAGAAGGGGGGGGGGGGTCTCAAACGATCAAGCAAACCGTCTTCGGCCCATAAACTACTGCACACAAATGTTCTTGCCGATCGGTTGAATTTCTGTTTCCTTTGTATAGAGCCCCCCTCCCCCTCCAGTGGAAGGAAGGGTTTCATACCACCATTAAAAAATCCTGCTCCAAAAAAATTCCACATGCCAAATTTGGTTTCATTTACTTGATTAGTTCTTGAGTTGTGCAGAAATGTATATTTTATTTGTATGTCAAAGGGGGAGGAGGAGTCTCGAGCCATCATAAGAATCTTCTCTGGCCCCAAAATCTGCTGCATACAAATTTTACTGCTGATCGGTTAGATTTCTGTCAGATTAATATAAGAGTCCATGCTTCAGAGGGGGGAGGGGTCTCAATCTTTCATAGAAATAAATCCTACCTTCATAAACTAACACACGCCAAATTTGGTTTCATTTGCTTGATTAGTTCTCGAGTTATGCAGAAATTTGTGTTTCACTTGTATGGCAACCTCTCCTTCCAGACGAAGGAGGGGTTTTAAACCACCATAAAAAAATATTCTGTCTCTAAAAACCCCCACTTGCCATATTTGATTCCATTTGCTTGATTAGTTCTCGAGTTATGCGGAAATGTGTGTTTCATTTGTATGGAAGCCCCCCTTTACGGGAGAGGGAGGGGTCTCAAACTAACATAACAACCTTTCCCGACCTCAAGAACCCCTGCATCCAAATTTTCACGCTGATCTGTTCTGTAGTCTCCGAGTAGATTTAGCGTACTCTGCTTCGAGCGTAGGTTGTGAACAGCTGGGTTGATGCTTTATTGTGCAATCATTTGTTTTCGGGAAAAGCGCATTAGTTATTGTTTCGGTTATCACTTTTTCGGTGGCACGAGTGAGCACAGAAAAAAGAATTATAAAACTGATAAGATCCTGGTGAGATTTGAAAGCTTGGCAGGTGTGGCGATCCGGTGGTGTGTATCCTAATTATTAAGGGAATTATTCATACTTTGTGTGTGGTTCCAACATCATCCTTTCTGTTGGTTTAAATTGGATATCGGTTCAAATATTAGTAAATATTACTAGTTGCCACATAAATTCAGCGTATCGGATTTCAAAACCAACCCTGTTTCCATCCAATCCTTTTACCCAACATCCCAGTGATTACTCGTCCAAGTGTAGATAATTTCTAGGCTTCCAATAAACTAAGCGTCACGTCAGCATATTCCTACTTTTTCTGGAATCGGGTAGGACTTGCGCCAGTATTGCCTTAGGTTGGAATGACCAGTTTTTACATATTGAGAATGTATGTTGGTCCAAAGCATCATCTATTCGTTCTCAGTTAAGATGACAGCTGATCTGAAAAAAAAATCGAAGTAGCAAGAGTTAAAATGTTGGAATTCTGCTCATGAAAGCAAACATCTACATCTGCTCTTGCTAGATTTTGTGAGTCATTAGTTTAACATATACAATAATCAAATCACAGTAATCCGTTCTTATGTGGAGATATTCTCACTGGATAGTCACCCACCTGTTGCTTATTTCTTCCATTACAGAGATTTAAATACAAGTGTCATTCACTTCTTACCGCATGAATTGAGATCAATGTCAATGGTGCCATCAAGAAACAAAAAACAAAAAATACTCTGAACCTCTCAAGAAAGTGGAGCAAGCACATTTCTAGAAACAAAACCCACCCAACTTCACCGAAAAAAGAAACACATCCAACATCATATTTCACCTTCCTCCTGCAGCGCCAATTAGGAACCGTCAGCAGTCCTACCCAATTCCGACAACAATCGACAACCATGAATAAAACATTACACAAATAATCAACAAAGAATGTCGACTGTAGCAATCATTTGGTTTGGTTTCCCCGTCCCGCGTCCCAACAGCCAAGATCTCCCAGATCCTCATCCAAAGGACGCACGCCCGTCACAAGATGCCACAGCAAGCAGAGTACGACATGAATTCACCACCGTCGTCGCCGTCGTCGCTTTTTGATTCCACATTCCAAGAACCGAGACGACAAGCCCTTTCCATCACAAGTTTGATCCGAAGAACGAAAGGAAAACATTGCGAAGTGCAGCTCGCTGAAAGTTTCATTTGCACGAAAATTCATATTACTTTTCAGGTTGCTTTGGTTTCCAGGAGTTCGTCTGCATGCAAGCGAGGTTGCAATTATTCTGAAAGCTTTATCAAGACAGACGGCGGGAAAATGCGGTCGGGATGTTGCTGGTGGGATAAATGTCTTTTAAATTAAAGTGAAAACGATTGAATCTCGCCGCCACCGCCCGGCTGTCGGTCCGGTATGGACTTGTTCGATGCCGTTAGTTTTAAAATTCATTCAATTGAAAATGCTAATGCATCGATATTAAATATTCAATTTTCTTCGTGTTCTTTCTGCTCGGGTGGGTGATATTGCTTGCTTCGTTGAGGTAAGTTTAAACGGGGGAGCAGCGTGGGTTGGGGATCTAATTATTGAATCGAAGTACAGACGATCGAAATCGGATAAAAGTTCAAATCTGCCACTGGGGTTGAACCAAGATAACCTTTAGAAGGGAGAATGTTTCGATTTGAGATTGATTTGAGGGGGAAAGAAGCGTAGGAAGTTTGGAGAGGAATGTTGGGTTAAGTTGAAATCACAACATTGATTCTAATTAGAGTGGTATTGCATTGTACAGGGATGTGGCTTCGTTAAAAATTAAACCTTTTTATATGCACCTCCTGCCGTTAAAATATACTCTAAACTGTACAGGGTTTTTTGTTGGATCTACGATGCAAATTTATAACATATTAAATGAGCTTCATAGTTCCTCTACTTTCTGATTTAACTTTCCTAAAATCAGGGGCCGTATTTTGGATCTCGAAACAAATGAATTTTTGTACGAACGCTTGTGAGTTCTTCGTTTCGAGTTCCAAAATACGGCCCCAGGTCTTGACTCTTGATGAAGATAATGTAGTAAGCCAACTGCCTATAGCATTGGACTGTTTTAATTAAACGACTGGATCGAAGTTGTACTGTGGTAAATGTTTCATTATGTTCCTGTATGAAAAGACAGGAACGTATTGTGGGCCCGTAAGCAGATACATTTACGCAAACCTCGGGTCTAGAAGAATCTCCTTCCAGAAAAAAGTTCGCAGAAATCACACCAAAACCGAGCCCTCGGCTAGTAAAAAGTCCCACTATAGATAGGGAGAAGAGCTCGTTCTTTACACACGAAATGTTAACAACAGGAAGTTGGCAGTCACACTCTTCCTATCCAAATCGCTTCAACAGGGTACTCTGATGGTCCCACCCTTCATTCCAACATGTGATAGAGAAGAAAACAGGAGAAAAGAGAGAAGCATTAGTAACTGGTAACAAGCTATGCGCATGTGAGATTTTCATGGTGATATTCTCACAACGGCCGTTCAGAATGGTTTGACGGATGCATATGAGATATCATTCCCGATGTGTTTCCACTTGTTTACTAGTGATAATTACAAGCTGTTCATTTGGTACAAAATTTCTTTTTTATTTAATTTTAAGTAATACTTCAATCAAAACGTTTTCTTGGTTATGTAAGAGCTCCTTCGAGTTTGGTCCTTTTTTTTTGTTGGGGCGTAGAAGTAGAAATTTTATAGAACAAGTGCTTTTATGGTTGTGTTTAAAGATGAGTTTTGTAAAAATATTTCCCTTTGCGAATGTGTGTTATTTCTGCAAAATATAACGCAAGTGTGTGTTTTGAATTTAACTCTCGGATCGTTAGTTCGGTTATCATTCTGTTTTGAAGCATTTCATAGACACAGGATAGTTACGCCTTATCCTGTCAGTTTGAACGTAATTTTCACTTGCATAACCTAAGATCAACTTCTTGTGCATAATGCAGCACTAAGAAGATCTCAAACGTCCCCCATTATTTTTCTTTCATTTGGCCACCATGCCTTGTGGAAGATTAAATTTAGCATTTTTTTAATATCTTTTTGGCATGAAACACATAAACTTTGGAATTTTTTTTAAAATTATACGGTGTTTTCTCACCGTTGATGTTTTTTTTTTTGAAAATTGTTGGGATTTGATGTAATGTAATAGCGCATCCCTTGAGAGTTTTCCTTTTCTCAATCATGGCAAGTTCTTTCAAATGAAATCTCGAAATTTGGAAATGTAACTTGATATCTTTGGATATGAAACAGCCGAATTTTCATGGGAGATTCTTCTTTCATTGAACAAGAGTAGTTATTTTTAAATTTCAATACATTCTTTTTGCTTAAGTATCGTTTTGAAGCTAGAATTGGTTTTCTCGTAATTTTTGGGACAAACATTAAATAAATTTTTTCAAGTTTTTTCCTTTCATTCACAAGCAGCATTTTTTAATTTTAATATTTTAACTATGACCTAATGAAATTCAACTTAAAGGTATTGGAACTATTGACTCATTCGACCTTTATGACTCATTCAGCACAGTGGCAATCTGCCTTATGACCAATTATCGTTTGAATTTTTATTAAGTTAAAAGATCTAGGATTAACGGTAAAGGAGATCCTTAATCTCTTGGTAGTTTATAGGGAACGGTACAAATATATTGTGGTTTCCAGATCTAGGCCGAAAAAAGGTTTTTTTTTGTGAAAAAGTATTACCATAATGTTGGGTTACTGGACACTACACATCACCACAAGAGAGAGGATGAGGGGTGAAGTGATTAATTTACATTTCCAGTTGTGAGTTGGAAAATACCGGGTGACTCCGCTAGTGTAATGGATTTGGCTTAATATGGTTTATTTTTATCGATTCCTTCGAACAATTCACATTTGCCTATCGACACGCACACATGCATTATCACACATAATCCGACATTCATACAATAAATAATATTTCCTCATTTCATTTACTACGTTTCTCACAGCATATAATCAAACAATTAACACAGAACGCTCCCTTCAATTGTGACTCTGCTTCTTTGATCCACCTTGAGATTCAGATCCAATTGGCTATGATGATGATGATGGTGATGTACTACCACCCACAGTAGCATGGAAACTAAGTCCGACAGCCAGAGACTCTCCTCTCTGTTTGACCTGATCAAGCTTTAATAACCACTGATTGTCGTTATCATGTCATCGTATGAAGGACCAAAAAGGGGTTGGGTGGATTGATAGGCAACATCGCTAATACATATCCACAGGGATCTAACGAATCTTCATTCAATTGGTCAAAAAAGTAAGCTATCTAACATGAGCATGCCCCAATGAGTGGGGAAAGGGCCCGCCCTCTATACACAACCTTTTAGCAATGGGCAGTTTGCATTCCCATTCTGCTCATCCAGAGTTCTTCAATCGGGTGCCCTGATGGTCCGTCCTGTTCTCTGTATTAGCTTTAAATGTTTATAAAATTATGTTGTGGTGGATACGGGCCTTCTAAGAATCACGCACAGCACAATATATTTATGTAAACACATTGATCAGCATAAACGCAGTCAAACCATCTGGACGATGAACGGGCAACACTGATTATGCTGAGCACTGCAAAAACGGTCACTTAGCCACCGCACGGACGGTGGCCTCGGTGGGTTAAGTTAAAGCAAATAAAATTCAATCTCAATTGAATCGTTCACCGTGTATGTGCTATGAGTGAATATCACAGTCACACCATCTTATAGCTGGCTGCCCCTTTGTGTCTGGTGAAAATTATTAAAAGTCAGGAAATAATTTAAAATGATAAATGGAACGGTAAGGCAATTCATTTAAATTGATATATTAATATAATTCAATGTTTATATTTACATAAAATAACAGTACAACGGCATACCTATCTACTACACTTACCTTACCGTACCAATCAGACTAAGGCCGGCGTGACCTCTGCTGTACACCTATCTACTACACATATGTATTCTTCAATTTGTTGATCCTTAAATGACATAAATGCTGCTTTCTGAATAGACCTGGATGAGTCTAACAAGACTTTAACATGTATGAATGTATGTATCCATTTGATAATGGATACGAAATATAGAGGAGTTTTCATATATATGACACGAAAATACATTTACATGTATTTTGAAATTTTACATCCTGTGATGCGATGTTATGTGATAGGAAGCCACCACCAGCGTAGGGCTTGCCATGGCGCAATTTCTTTTCATGAAGGGCCAAAAAACGGGGATGTGGACCCGTAAGCAGAAGCACTTACACGAAACCCACGAAAAAGATAGAGAATCTCCTTTCAACGAAACGCTCTTATTACAGGAAATGAATAGTAAGCAATACATAGTAGGATTTCCGTCTGGTGGTTTGCTAAAAATAGGGTTAGCAAACTCATTGTTGACTGTCGGAAGATAATTAGACCCTCGCTGATCTCGATATGACGATTTCCATCTAGGAATGTTTAATTATCATCCACGACTTGAGATCGATAACCACAAATTGCTCATCCAGCCTACACTTTGTCTGGCACCCTGTACCCTGTTGATGTTCAGAAATAGAACTTTATCACTGTGTCACTGTTAAACATAAATTCAAAATAACATTACAAGCATTACATTTCCGTGCTGCTACATAATCTCAAATGCAAAAGTTATTTGAAACGCAAAGATGTCCCAAAGCGTGCCAAAATTACTTATTAAATTAGAATGGAAAATATACCCTTCTTGAACACAATCTTCAGTCACAACCATTCACTTTTCTAAGATCAAGTTGAATTTTTCAGCAATTCAACATGGAGAAGCTGGTTGGGGTATCTTGAATGTTTACAAGTTTACAATGTTTACAGTAGTAGAATAAATATGATTGTTAATAATACACAATGATTATATGATGAAAAGAATACGATGTTTTAACGAAATACTTGCTAATATACATATTATAATAAAATGCAGCTATTTGCCTCGTCAGCTCATGTGATGCTTGTTGATTGTTTCTCTGAAAAAGCAAAAACAAACCAATTCTGTTATTGATTGAAAACCCAAATATTTGTTGATATGATGAAATTACATTCAAAACTGTGTTGTCTATCAACACCTTCTCTATGCTTCTTCAATGCCGAAATTTGAAGTGGCCTATTCCATAAACGATGGTGAGTATAAGTTGATAAAACCTTCATTAGACCATAAAGATTATGAACACTTGATACCCTTCATAAAACCTATAAATAATAACTCAGATAGAAGAACTAGTGTTGCAGATATTTTGTTTGATAACAATATATCCAAAACAAATTGGGCTTTTTACACCACATCATACTTCAAATTATATGTGGATTAACTAAATGTTGAATAAGATGCGGCCCAGTAGAAATTGGAACATAGAATATTGCGCATATTTTGGATATACATTTACAAAAAATTATTCTGTTTCAACTAAAATGTTCGAGAAAAAATACAGCTTCCTCTTCATAATAGTCCAAAATCTATCTATCGGTCTGAGCTGGGGACAGTTCGGTGGGTTGAGTTCTTTCGATATAAACTGAATCTCGTTGGTTTCATACCACTGTGGCACTATTTTACTGTAATGACAGCTTGTAAGATCTGGCCAAAACATGACAGGTTCATTGTGGGATCTGATTAATGGCAATATTCGCTTTTGGAGAGATTCCGTTCTGTACAGCTCTGAATTACATGTTTTATCAGTGATGAAACCCTTGGTCTTCCTACCGCAGCTACAGATGCCTTGCCAAATCATGTATTTAGGTGAAAATTTATCTACAAACACAAACTTGAATTTGGCAGGAACATCTCCCCGAGGTCAAGTAAAATGTTTGTCCCGGTAGCTGTTTGAAATCCGTGGCGCTAGTGAGAATTTTCAACTTTTTCTATCTCGTGTTTCTGATAAGATAAAAATTCTCGTCTTTCGGCAAAGAAATTGAGAATGGGTTATTTGGTCCTGAATCACCTGAAACTCAAGTGAGTTAGGACTGCTTGACTTCTCATTTAAGTGACCATACATTTTTTAGGTCTCATTCAGGTCTAATTCACTTAATATTCAAGTGATTCTGGATGAACTTACCTAAAATTCAAGTAACTCAGGACTGACTCACAACACCTTCAAGTGATTCAGGTCTTCATTTTCAAGCAATTCAGGTCTAATTCACTTCATATTCATGTGATTTAAGGCTAACTTACTTCACATTCAAACGATTAAGGCCTGATTATATTCATATTCAAGTGATTCAAATCAGATCCACTTCATATTCAAGTGATGCAAAACCGACTCACCTCCAAGGGCTGTCAAAAAACACAGAGTAGTGCAAAATAGACAAGTGCTTCACCCAGTTTCAAGTGTGCGTCTTCTGTTTCAGAAGAGCGCATAAAACGAACGTGCGAGAGATTTCGTAGCAGCACGAGAGTAAGAAAGCCGCACATGCACTTCTCTTTCAAAGATAAAGAGTAATACACAGTGCTCTACTCTGTGCGCTACTCTGTGCTTTGGCTCATGCTTTGGTAAATGGTAGCAAAATGAAAATTGTTGATGTTAGTAACAAAAAGCCATTGTATGGGTTCATAGAGGGAAAATTTTTTTAAAATCCTTATTCACAAACTAGCTGGGCCTGCCGCCGTGTCTGTTTTTGCACTTGTGTTTGCACAGAGGCGACAAGGGAGAGTGCAATCGTTAACGCCCAAAGAGACGACAGCAAATTCGAAATGAGATGTGCGGCTTTGAGCGCACAGCAAAACAAGGGGAGGGAAAACGGGAGTACAGACTGCACTTTCGCGTCTCTTTGAAATTTAATGTGCTCTTTCGTATCTTCTAGTAATTTAGGTCTAACGTACTAAACATTCAAATGATAATACTCTTGTTTAGATCCGATTTATTTCGTATTCAAATGATTCAGGTCTGATAAACTTCATATTTTAGTAATTCAGGTCGAATTCACTTCAAATTCAACTTCAATTCCAGGACTGAATCACCACGCATTCAAGTGTTTCAGGTCAACTGCAAGTAATTAAGGACGGACTCACCTCAAATTTAAGTGATTCAGGACCTACTCACCACACATTCGAAGTCTGGTTCACTTCATAATCAAGTGATTCAATTCAGAACTACTTCATATTTTAGTGATTTAGGTCTAATTCACTTCATTTTCAAGTGATTCAGCACTGAATCTACTCATTCAAGTGATTTATATATTCAAACACATAATTTTTCATTTTTAAGGTCTGACACTCTTCGTATTCAAGTGATTCAAGTCTGATTAAATTCACATTATAGTGATTCAGTATTGACTAACCTCAAAATCTAGTGATTAAGGACTGTCTCACTCCACATTTTAGTGATTCAGGTCTGATTCACTTAATGTTCAAATGATTGTAGACTAACTCACTTCTTGCTTAAGAATAGAAACGTTTGATTCATTTCATTTCCAAGTGATTCAGAACTGGTTCAGTTCTTGTAATTGAATGTTTTTGAAGTCTAATTCAGTGCATACCTAAGTTATTCCATATTTTGAGGCCAGATTCACTGCATATTTGAAGTGAAAGAGGCATATCAAAAACTGTGGTGGTCACTCCCAATTCACCTTAATAATGATGAAAGGTAGAAGAGAGGGGGAGACAATGGTAGAGAGAAAACATTCGGAATCACGAGGTAGAACAATACGAAAATGCTTAATTTCGCATTCTCACTAGCGGCTCGTAGGGGTGGAGTTCCAAAAAATACGGTCCGCTTTTCGAATGCCCTTGACCTTCAGAACAGCTTTATTGAAGCTTTGAAATTTCTATCTAATCAGAATAACGAGATAGAACAAGTTTAAAATGCTCAATATTGCATGCTCACTAGCACCACTTAATGATGTAATTCCGAACTAAACGACCCACCTTTCGAATGTCCTTATGATCTTCTGAACAACTTTGCCGAAGACTAGAAGCTTCTCTCTTAGGGAACATCCATTAATTATGTTACGAAAAAAAGTGACTTATTAACCCGAGTCCAAACATATGACTGGTAGTGTAAACTCCAACATACGCAAATTATTAGGCTTAACACATACATGGTATCGAAGATAATTTATTTGATGAATATATGAAAATTAGTACAAAAAGCATAAATTTCTGTTAAATTTTACAAAATTATTGTAACTTTGTTATTTAAAGACATAGAACTTTGATGTCCTGAACAAACTTTCTTACTTTTTTATGTTCTGCAACTTTACCGAAACATTAAACCTCTAGAAGGCTCAATGCGCTAAAGGTTTTGTCTTGCTAATTTTGGCCCAGTGTGCAATGGCCTTTCTATTTCGATCACTCTTGTTACACTTGACTCGTTTCCCCGCACGGTTACAATATCTTGAAATTATGATTTCATATTGATTAACACCGTCAGATTTCGGTACCACATGGTACATAGAGTTTTATGCTACTTGACCGCTTTTCCAATTGATGCTAGTTGATGATTTTCATGCTATTTGTTTCAAAAGCATGGTAAAATCCGGTGTAATGTTGCCGTGTTTAAGTGTCCGAAGACGAATATTTTTAGGTCTTATGGTCCCTACACAAACAGTTATGGCACAGTTGCAGTAGTTGCGATCTTCTCTCTTCGTTTCATCGGCGCTCTGTTCGGAAAACGTCATGCACTCACATTTTCATCAATTGAAAACTTTCGGTGTCTATACCATTTTTACATCAGCATAATCGTGGCGCTAGTTCAATCATACTCCATACTGGGAATCAACCACCTAAGGCGATTGTTATTTGAGGCTGTAAATGATAACCAGTTTTCACTATAACATGAAGAGAATAGAAATGGGAATGAAGCGTCCTCCATTTAATTGTTCTGCTTTAAAGGAACTGCAAACGTCCAACCTGATGGATTTTTTGAAACGCCAGGAAGACCACACTGCTAGCGGAAACATCTAGACCATAGAAGTGAATATGTGACGAGAAAGGACATGAAGGGAGGGATGGGGGGTGGTAAGTTATTCCGATGACACAATTTTCTGCATCGCGTTGTTCCAGTTGTGGCTGTTTTAGTATTATTGAAACGACGTCGACAACGACGACGGAACTGAACGAATGTTCACTCTTGGGATAGCTTGATAGTCCTCTTCTAGCTCAAACGGGAAATGTGTTTGAGTGTGTGTGTGTGTGTGGGAATGTTTTTTTTTTCCTTTTCGTTTCGAGTTGTTTCGTCTGCTTCTCGCCGTTCCGGAAAACTTCGTGTGTGAGTCTCTGTGTCGCATGACTCGTCATCACGGATGTGCCTGGATTTTCTGGGTAGTGGTACTTCAGCGCCGAACATGCAGGAGGCATGTCAGGCAATGTTCTTGTCTTTCCGAGTGACATGAAATGGGAAATATCTTCCCCGAGTGGACGTTTTTAATTGAGTTTTTTTTTGCCACGTTGTGGGAAGCCAGGAACACATGTTGCTTACACAAAAAAAGCACACATACAAATTGAGGCATTCATCGATTGAAAACTGACCCCGATTCTTCCGGTTGACTTATCTCCGTGGCCCGATCTGCGATTACCTCCAATCCCAAAATAAATGTGTACTGCCCACGTGTGCTCGAAAATGCTGCTGCAAATGTGCCACCTGAGGGAAATTTATTTCGCCTCAAATGTTCCAGTCATACTCCGTTCAGCCGCCGTCGTCCTGATTGTGTCCCATTATGGCTCGACGATTTTTTAATCCTACATCCTGTTTCAGATTATATTTCTCTCTTTTTTTTCGTTGCAAACCAACAATGCCCACCCACCCACATTACATCCAGGCACGGAGAAAAACCTACATATCAGTGCTCATTTCCATTTGCCAGCCATAAGCGATTACCTGTGAAAGCAGGCCATGCCACAAAGCTCAGACATGTGCAGCTCCGTCGGTCGGTCGGTCGGTCGGTCGTTCCTCGGCTTGCTTCGAGCTGCAGTGAATGCTGAAGGTAAAAATAATAATGCCTCTGTCGTGATCCTTTTGTTCAGCCGTTTTCATCTCGTTTCCTGTTTTATCCGGGGATGCTGTCCGGAGTGTTTTTTTTTTGTTTTGTTTTTTATTTTGGTGGTAGTTTCCCTGTTGATGGGATTCTCTGAAGCGGTTGGTAATGTAGGAAAGCAATTTTGAAAATACCTTACTCATGTTCGCATTCCTATTTCTTGTTCTGACAGGGAATTTGGGGCGGTCATTGTTATTTCTGCATCCATCAGAGGAAGTCAATTGACCGGATGAAAGATGTAAAGGGTGATAATTATTGTGACACTTTCAAATTTCATACCTGGCCGAAATTAACCAACTTTTGTCCAGTTTCTCTTCAGAGATAATTGCCAACATTCGCTCAGTTGTATAGTTGTGAGTAAGATTCCGTTCGAGGTAGAAGAAAATTAGCAAAACGATTTTGATCAAAATCGGGGTCTTTGGAATACTCGAGCACCTCAAGAGACCTCAAAAAGTACCAGGACTGGATGCCAATGGACCGGACCGCAAGCTAAAAAACCGGAAACAAACGCGGAAAGAAAAAACCGAGAGTATCCTGATTACCCATTTCAAACGCTTGATGTTTCGTTAAGTTACTTCAAGAAGGCCAACGAACTGGATTGGAAACGTACAAGGTGCGGTACTTTCCAATTCGGGACGAATGCCTGCAGAGTGTTGCTAGAAACTAGTGCCCGGAAACTTTACAAGAAATACCGGTGCTGCGGCATGGAGCGAATTGTAAGCAATTGCTGGGACAGGAATATTTCACGAGTAAAGTCAAGTCTGATGTGAATGACCGTTCCAAACTGACGAAGCTGTAAAAATACGCTTCGAAATGCCTGATTGGGCAGGCCATATGCACTTGTGGCAAACAGAGTGAATCATTCGTTCCCATGATTCACAAAACTGAGTGCCTCCAAAAGCGGCTTTTTGCCACAACTCCAAAACATTGCAGTAGTGGTATGCGACCTATTCGGCGGATTAGCATCGAAAGACTCACTAAACTGTCTGAAACTCCATCCGATCGAAACCAATTGGCCATAGTTGAAGGATAAACTTGGGAATGTTAAGAGGTGAAAGACGAAAGGAAACGACTTTACAGGCTCTGATTGAGGACGCCAATCAAAGACCTCAACTGACGTATTTAAACTGAAATAAATACCTAAACTGAACAACTGTCAAATTTCGTCACAACTTCGAACAAAATTTCGAACAACTGTCATTTCGAAAACTGCCGAAAGCCGACGTTCCCTTTATGATAAAGAGCACAACGAACGTATTACACTCAAACCGCTTTTCAACGAGGCTTTTTTTGACAAATTGTTTTATTTTCATAACTGTTTTTACGAATCAAATTTAAGAGATTGAAACAGCTTCAAAAAAAAAAAAATTGGAAAGTTTCATCTGTCATATAAGTGACACGTTTCACTGTCATATAAGTAAAAGAGATTCGTAAAATAATTCAACATCTGCACTGAAAAAAAAGGTCCGAAACTTAATGTGGACAGGCTTTACCAATCATAAGTATGAACTCGCTTGGAAAAGTATTTAGTACCAAATCTTTTAGATTTTAATTTAAAACTGTAAGTTCAGTAGGTATATCTAAGAACAAATTCAGTTTCAAGCTTTAATTAATTAGTTAATTTGATGATTCACTTACAGTACATCAAATTGAATAAACAAATTCAATATGTTTTCACTTACTATCTAGCTACTAACCGTTTTTTTATAACTAATGAGAAAAATATCCAATTGCTCACAAACTTGCATCTGGTCCTTTATTCGCAATCTATACGTTTTTCGTTTGTTTTGCTATTCATTCGTATTCCACCGAGCTTACGTTTCTCCGACCGAGTAGCTCTGACGATTTTTTAGACACGGATATCCCTGTGGTAACTAGTGACCGTTACTTGCTGAAGGAACTTGCCTTCACAATCACCAAAATACAGGTTTGTTCATGATACTATATCTCGGAATTCTTATTATTTTCAAAGGTGCGATTTTGAGCAAAGTTGTTCAGAAGGTCAAAGGCATGTCGTCTTTTGACGTAATCATATAAGTCCAATATATTTTAGCAGAGATGGAATTGTAGTCTGTTTGTCGAATGAAGCATGGGAGAGTATCCACCTTACCCATAGTGTTTCGATTTGTAATATGTCGACGTTTATCACTATTTCAACTATATGTAGTTCTAGAGCGATACCATCTTCAGCAAAGTTATTCAATATGTCGAGGATCGTCTTATGCAATTGTGGAACTGATATTCCAGATTTTGCCTCAGAAATCAATATGTAGTATGTAATATGGAGGCATTTCACATTATCATAAATCTGGAACTAATATAACGCATCTGGATTTTTTTTATCTTACAGATTGAGCCGGAGGGTCTAAGATTTTTGGAAAAAAAATTCCGCTGGTAGAGTTTATGGTTTTATGAACAAAACAAATACTTTCTTTTTTTATGTTTCACAAAATCACTGATTTTCAGGAGGGTGTTCAATCTTACACCCATTGGCCGGGAATAGTATTATATTATGGAAGAAATCTGTTTACAACAATCATTCAAATTACCACTGGAAGCAGCTTTAATCCGGGAGCTAGAAAGTGATAAACATTTCAGAATGTCTGAAGATTCACGCCCATTCCGAGGCTACTTTCACATACATTAAGTCTTGCATGTAAGCAGTACCGATATCATTTGGTTAAGGGCACTGTAACACAATTCCAGATTTGGAAATGTGAAGTTTCCAAATCAGGTGCGTATTTAGTATTATTTGAAAATAAGATTATTGTTAGATAGTAAGAATCCGATAGATCTCACCCATGACCGCCTCCTTAATGACACTATCTAGTTCATTCGTAAAAATAAAATAAAAATTACGTTGATTCGTAATTAATTTCATGCACTCCCGATAAATTGAGCGCAGAATTTAACGTTGCTAAATCGCCCGTTAGATATGCAACTTGCATAACAAACTCTGTACACCACGTCTTCGTTTGCTGCTTCTGACCAGAAAATGGCCGTTCTTTATATAGCACTAGTCTTCTTTTTTTCACTCCACACTTTGCCAATAATCCAAATCCCCGTTATGAGGCGACTCTATAGTCTATATCGAACTTCAAAACTGCAAAAAATCATCGATTCACTCGCGACAAAGTGGAAAAATACTCGTACTTAATAATCCACGGTTTTCTTTTTCGTTAGGGATTATCTACCATTGAAAGATTCTCTCCGGTCTCACTATCTTTCATTTATTACAGCGCCATTATAAAACATTCAAGGGATCCTTTGGTACAGATCAAAACACAACAGTACTGGCTAGCATATTCTACAAAAAAAAAAATATGAAAAACGTAACGGTGATTGGAATATGAATCAAAGAGAAAGTAACCAAAGAGAGTCTCTCAATGTTAGATCGCCCTAATAAAAAAAATCTAAGAATGTATGTCCGGGTGTCGCAATACTATTGTTCGCTGACGTATTTGCTGATTTCGGACACTGCAGAAAAAACTCGTGGTTTCACAATACACAACATTTATTCAACAGATAAAAATACACGTAATTCTCCGGGTACAGAAAACAGAATGTATGTAAAAACGAATACGACGATGTCATGTCGCGACAGTTTTATTTAGTCTACTTTGCTACGATCTTGATCAGCTAGAAGTCTGACCAGTGCGGTGAGACCGTTCTATCAACGAGTGTTGTGGAACATGTTGGGGCACTCACGGTTCATTTGACCGTCGGCATTCTGTTTCGCTTCAACAACTACCACTAATAAACAAAACTAAGCTGATGTTACTCTTCTTCCGGGTGCCCCCTGAAGCACCCCCCCTCCCCATCATCACCTGAAGCACAAAAGAAAAAGGGGAAATACTTACTACAGACACTCACAAATTTTGAGAAGGAATCGATTGTATTAACTACGGATTACACAATGCACACGGATATTTTATGATTTCACTGTTAGTTTT
>JASCZW010008585.1:0-49119 GCA_034211315.2 Aedes japonicus
AAAAGTTTTAATTTATCCGAACAACACATCAAACGCGCAGCAACACTAACAGATTTTAAGAGATGTAATGTATTTCACACATCAAAGCTGCCTTTTGAACAGCTACTCTGATAACTTTTTACTCTTGACTAATTTTGTATCTTGACGATGTTATTACAACGGATATTTTTGTATGGTTTATTGTTAAATATTTTATATTTGTCATGGGGCACAAACAAACTATATTTTTCGCCTCGATGATGATGATGATGGATTTAAAGTTTTTATTTTGTTATTCTATTTAAAAGTAGTTTTTATTTTTTTTTTGTGTAGTCTTCAAAAGTTTGAGCCTCGCGCGCGGTACAGGCGGTATAAAGGACTTCTTTTTGAATTTACAAAAAAAAACATTGGCCTTTAATGCTTGAGAAGATGCCATGAAATAGTAATGAGTTGTTTGGCTGATTGTCGGGGAATTCCTTGTCAATTCTGTTGTGGTTGAAAGTAAAAGTTTGACTATGGTCGTTCCAGGATTTTTTCGGTTTGGAAATTTTCTCGATTTCCCTTATTGGGGATACCCTTGGTCAGCCCAGCACTAAGGTGGCGGTTCCATTAAAGGGCGAACACGAAATTATTGCGACACCGAAAATGTCATGCCAATTTTCTTATAATGTTTAGAATCAAACCAAAATTTTAAACATATATTTACTTCAAAAATCAAAAGAAAAGTTAATCGATGGAGCCTTGAGTGTAAAATTGAACGCATTTTCGCTTGATGCCCTCTATCAAAGTCTATAAAGTGTCATCCGGTACCAGTTTCTCAGTTTTTTTTTTTCATTTTCTTAACATGCCCTTCTCGTCTTTGACTGTCTTCTTGCTCTTCCGAAGTTCCCGCTTCATCATTGCCCAGTACTGCTCCACCGGGCGCAGCTCCGGACAGTTTGGCGGATTCATGTCCTTTGGAACAAAATGGACAGAATTGGCCTCATACCACTCCAGGACACTTTTAGAATAGTGGCATGATGCCAAATCTGGCCAAAATAGCGGAGCTTCGTCGTGCTGCTGCAAGAACGGCAAAAGGTGCTTCTCGAGGCACTCAGATTTGTAGATCTCGCCATTTACTGTGCCGTTTGTCACGAAAGGCTCACTCCTCAGTCCGCAAGAGCAGATGGCCTGCCAAATGAGATATTTGGAGGCGAACTTCAATATTTTCTTCTTCTTAAATTTGTCGTCCACATACAACTTGCTCTTGCCGGTGAAAAACTCCAACCCCGGAATTTGCTTAAAATCGGCATTTTTATACGTTTCGTCGTCCATCACACAGCAGCCATATTTTGTCAGCATCTTCTCGTAGTGCTTCCGTGCCCGAGTTTTAGCCGTCGATTGTTGCCGCTCATCGCGGTTTGGGAAGTTCTGTACCTTGTATGTATGTAGTCCAGCTCTCTTCTTTGCATTCTGGACGCAGCTCTGCGACATGCCGATCTTTTTAGCCAAATCACGGCTTGAGACGTTCTGATTTGCTTTAATCATCCGCTTCACCTTTCCCTCCGTCTTTTTGTTCTCCGGTCCCGGTTTTCTTCCAGCTCCTTTGCCGTGGTCCAACGTCAACCGCTCCTGGAACCGCTTCAACACTCTGGAGACGGTTGAATGGTGAATGTTCAACATTTTTCCCAACTGCCGGTGCGACAGGTCAGGAAATTCCAGGTGTTTGGAAAGAATTTGTTCTCTCGACTCGCGTTGGATCACGTCCATTTTCGTTGAATCGAACAACACGACTTCGAGTTTGACAGCATGTAAACAATATACATCAATGAGAAAGTCTGCAAAATTTGGTTGATTTTTACCCAATGGAAAAAAAAATATGCCCTGTTGAATGTGTCGCAATAATTTCGTGTTCGCCCTTTAGTTCCTTACCATTCTGTCGATTGTAGGGTCAGCGCAACTGGGTTTTCTACCCCGTCACGTGGAATCTACGAAAGAACACTGTTGTTGATATTTTCGTAACGCGGTTTGAACTGCTCCGACGCTCACACCTTCTTCTTTAGCCAATATTCGGATCAAAAGACCACTGACCGTGCACCGTTTGTGCATAATCCGTTTTCTTTGCCCGGGAGAAAGACTACGCATTGTCATACTTACGTGCGAAAAATTGTAAATAAAAATTACAACATCAGTTAAATTCTGATGTAAACCACACAACGCTGCCAAAAGTTAGTTGAATACTGCACACATTTTGAATTGACGGTTAATCATTGGTGTATTAATAATTATCGGAACAGTCTATAGAGCCAAAGACACGAAGAGAAAGTATTGAGAGTTTCGTTAGAGTACAGCAAGCTGTGAGATTGAATAGAATCAGGTAAAATTGAGCGGAGGGCTATTTTGATAGGCATCATCCGATCAAACATACAATCTTTTACATCGCTATTCCAATGCAGTGTAGGCAATGTGGGGAAGGATACCCCTAATGACTGGCAAAAGAGTGCGCGCTTGATCGAGTGGATATACGACCAGTGGCACGGAACAGTTTTGCCATATTCACTTTATTCAACTTCTCGTAATACACTCCATGAGATATTGTACAACATAAGTACCGACATCTATTTGCACATTAACCCATGCTTCTTTTCTTGATCTGTTTTGACTGTCTTAGAATATTTGTATAATTTCTGCATCATAATAGATCAATATTTTTCAATTGGTTCCAACACCTGTTTCGAGAAATGACATAACGCCAACTCAGGCCAAAAATTGGTGGGCTCTTCCGTGACCTCAGCAATACCAGGACACATTTTTGTAGACATTTCATTACGTACACCTCACCATTCATAGTTGAAGGCAACACGAATGGAACCCCGCCCGTACAATTCGCTAGCCAAACCAGCTACCGTTGATGCCCTACTTTATTTTACGTTGCGTATCAGTTAACTACCACCACAGCTTTTCAATCCATTCGGTAGCTGATTCAAAGATTAAAAGTCCATTTAACTCTCTGGCCCAGCCTCCATTTATATGTCGCACCGGAAAGCAGCTACAGTCAGGTCTCCGATAGCACGGTTGGTGGTTTCTTCCACCCACTCGATTTCTTGGGTGTCCTGCAACCGTTGAGCTGATTTTTTTGTAAATAAGTTACTTACCAAAAATTAGAGCTACTGGCTGCAAGACATAGCTGATAAATTACCACTCACCATCCCGCAGGAAACCCAACTGTATTCAGATCGTTGAATTCCTTTCCCTCGCGACACGATGGAGTGAAAGGGAATTTACCCAAATGCGCATTGTGCCGACGGTCGGTCCGTGCGAACCACTTTTCTCCGAAGAAAGAAGCGTCGTCGCGTGAATCGCTCTGTCGGTCGGTTTTACGCCTTCGGAAGTGACGCTTCCGTGATTTACAATGAGCTCTCGGTGCTGGAAATTATGTGCTAATTAAACGTGATTTATTCGATTCCGAGTGCCTGCTGCCGGCTAAAGCGGCTCGACTTGCCTTACACCAGCGACGACGAGCTTGGTCTTAAAAGTCTCGCTTCCGGCGACAGAAACGGGATCTCGGATGGAAGGATACGTACAATTATAGGGGAACTAATTTACGGCTTTTCAACATGGAGCGTACAAATCCGCTGGAAAACGGTACAATCCATCAACGGAATGATCAAAGGCCGTATGGTGGCTGGATCGTTTAATTAACCTAGGGGATTGAATATTTACACGTTTTGCGGTAAATTTGAATTTGCTTTCGGTTCACTATCATTCGTCATAATTATGCACTCCGAAATGTTGGTAATTAAACACGAGACGGGATTTATCGATGACATTGATAATTAGACGAGTGAAAAGGCCGAGAATTGAGGTTCGAAAACATTTTGAAATCAAAGATGGCGTCTGAAGAGTATGTTAAAGCTAATTTTACAAGAGTGCATTTTCAAAAATTTTAATTGAAAAATTAACGAAACAGATGCACCCTCCCATACCAGTATTGAAATGTTTCAAATAATTAAATTATTATTAAGTTCATGCACTGGATATATATAAAATATTTATGGGAATTAAGTATATATACTGTGCGTAAAATTTGATGTATGTATGATGTATGATACGACCCATTGCAATGGGTGGGGAGAAGAGCCGGTCATCTATTCACAAACTGTTAGCAATGGGGAGTGGGAATTCCCACTCTCCTCATCCAGAGTGCTTCAATCGGGTGCCCAGATGGTCCCTCTTATTCCCATGAAATATGTATAGAATAGTGTATACATTTATGTAAATGAACACTGTAAATGTAAATAAAAAACTACAAGCATTCGTATCTATTGTATATGATCTTCATTCGTTTGATCCTGAAACGCAAGAAATGATGTAAAGTGTTGAAATTGAGAGTTCTGTAGTTCCACGCTTCTTTAGAAGCACACTCGTTGCCATTCAGTTGAGATAACATAAATATGACTTGCTAAGTAAAAATCAAGTTACTACAACTAATTATGATCGTAGTATGCTGCTTGGGTTAAGCAGGTTTTCATTCGTTTTCAGTGATAGTATCCTAAAAAATTTGGCTAAATTTATTGAAATTTTCAAAACTAACATTTCTCAAGTACTTTTTCAAAGTACTATTAGGTAAAAATTATAAAAATATGATTATGTTTATAAATACAAGCCAATTATAGAAGTCAAGTCAACTGTCACATTTCACTACAGGTTTACAGTTGATGAGATCGACGAAATATTGTCAAGCTGGTTGACTCAATCGACCGCTCGAAAACTAGTGACTTATCTGTCACATTTTTTGTCGAGTAAGAGTCGAGTAAGGTACGCGTTTTTCATCGATTAGTAATTATTGACTGTGGAGGAGAAGGAATGCACTAAACCATCTTATTTTTGCAATTAAATTGACTGGCTCATTGAACTGATTAAAATTGAGGCCGGCATCACCAGTGGTTTTTGTGGTGAGGAGCCAACAAATCTAATGTTAAGCAGAAGGGGTAGGATTTGTAAACTAACCAAGAGCTCGCCCAACAAACATCGGTGTTGAATTAGAGCTTGTACAAACAAATTTGGAGAAGCTATTCAGCTATTCTAGAAGAAACAGCTGAATAGCTTCTCCAAATTTGCTTGAACAAGCTTTAATTCAACACCGATGTTTGTTGGGCGATTCACGAGGACCACCTTTGCGCCTTGAATCAGAATAACTAAAAGTAAATTTTATTATCTCGTTTGAATACTTTTACTATTGTGATCCTAACATCGGTAAAAGTGATTAGCTTTTGAAATTAGCCTTAGAACTCTATTATTTTTCGAAAGTACTTCTAAATACATCATTTTTGTACATTTTCTCTAGGGATTTGAAAATTTACACTCAAGTTAAGTGATTTTAAATTAGTCCTTGATTCCTAGAACTATGAAAAAAAACTACCCAAAATTTAGTACGCATACAAGAAAGTTCAAAAACAGACTTCCCAGTGTTTCAGAAAGATACTTTTCAAAAGTTCAGGAAGAGACTTCATCGAGAAAAAAAAACTTCTCCGAAGGTCGGGCAGAACAGTACGGAACAACCGTGTTTCTTCAGGAAAGGCAGCAGACGTTTATTCAAACACTCTTTCACGTAAATTTCTTGGTTTTCAGAAGTATAGGAAGCACTTCTTAGTAGTTCAAACAGAAATAGTCCATAAAATTCAGGTTAAACAATCTCCAAAGTTCAAGTTCTTCCCAGAAGTTCGGAAGAGGACTTCTTAGAGGTTCCGGAAGAAGTTTAGGGAAGAGAACTTCTTAGAAGATTAAAATTTTCCAGAAGTTCTGGAGTTCTTCCTAGAAATTCAAGATGGGACTTCCCAGAGGTTCAGGAAAAAGCTTCCCCGAATTTCAGGAAGAAACTTACCAAGGAGGGTACTACCAATAGTTTCTCAAAAATTCAGGGAAAAATTTCCACAAAGCTCAGGACGATACGTTTTAGAAGTTCAGAAGAGAACTTCTCTGAAGTTTAGGAAAGAACTTCTCAAAAGTTCCAAAAGAAACTTCCCAAAAGTATAGTTGGGACTTCCCAGAAGTGCTAGAGGCTTTCACGAAGTTTAGAAGAGATAATTTCAGAATCAGGATTTCTCGAAGTTCGGGAAGAAAACTCTCCAATGAGCAGAAAGAAACTTCCTAGAAGTTTGAGCAAGAATTTCTTCAGAAGTTCAGGAACAAATTTCCCCGAAGTTAAGGAGAAAACTCCCCAAAGTTCAGACGAGGAAGTCTCAGAAGTTCAGGAAGAAGCTTCCCACATATTGAAGGCAATTTTTCTAGAGATTCTATTGTGGACTTATTCAAAATTTCAATACAATTTCCTTGGAGTTTAAATGGGACTTATTAGAAGTTTTAAAAGAATAAAAATTCAAGATGGAACTTCCCTGAAGTTCAGGAGAAAGCTTCCCCGAATTCCAGGAAGGAACTAACCAGGGAGGGTACAACCAATAATAACTCAAAAATTCTGGGAAAAAAACTTCCACAAAGCTCAGGACACTACGTTTTAGAAGTTCATGAGAGAACTCTGAAGTTCAGGAAAGGACTTCCCAAAAGTTTCGGAAGTATAGTTGGAACTTCCCAGAACTGCTAGAGGCTTTCCTGAAATTTAGAAGAGGAAATTTCAGAATCAGGATTTCTCGAAGGTCAGGAAGAAACCTCTCCAATGAACAGAAAAAAGAAACTTTTTAGAAGCATTGGGGGTACTTTCTAGAAGTTTGAGCAAGATTTTCTTCAGAAGTTCAGGAGAAAATTTTCCCGTAGTTCCCGTAGATGCTTATTTCATCAAGCTCATCCCTTGTTTCGGAACCCATCTTCTGAGAAAAATTGTCGACGGGCTGTTTTTATGCATTTTTCCTCTAAATAAAGGGCGATACGGTCAAAATTTGGTCAATATCAACTTGACGTATTTCTTTCAATTTTGCATTTAAAAAACCTGAACACCCCTCATTTTGAAGTGTGTGTGTGTGTAGAATGTTGCTCCTATTTTGATTTTGGAATTCACTCTTCAGTTGTCAAAATGCCGTCCAAGCAAGAAGAGCAGCGTATCAGAATTTTGCTCGCGCATCGCGAAAATCCGAGCTACTCGCACGCAAAGTTGGCAAAATCGCTAAAAGTTGCCAAATCAACCGTTACAAATGTAATTAAAGTGTTTGGGGAACGTTTGTCGACAGCCAGGAAGTCTGGATCTAGGGGAAATCGAAAACCGGAAGCCGCTGAGACGACAAAGAGAGTTGCCGGTAGTTTCAAGCGTAGGGTTTCGCTCCTATCTCTCCGAGATGCCGCAAATAAGCTGGGTGTATCGTCTACAACCGTGCATCGAGCCAAAAAACGAGCCGGACTATCGACTTACAAGAAGGTAGTGACTCCAAATCGCGATGATAAACAAAATACGACGGCCAAAGCGCGATCCCGGAGGCTGTACACGACGATGCTGACGAAGTTTGACTGCGTGGTAATGGACGACGAAACCTACGTCAAAGCCGACTACAAGCAGCTTCCGGGACAGGAGTTTTATACGGCAAAAGGAAGGGGAAAGGTAGCAGATATTTTCAAGCACACGAATCTGTCAAAGTTCGCAAAGAAATATCTGGTTTGGCAAGCCATCTGTACCTGTGGCTTGAAAAGCAGCATTTTCATAGCTTCCGGGACTGTCAACCAAGAAATTTACGTGAAAGAGTGTTTGAATAAACGTCTGCTGCCTTTCCTGAAGAAACACGGTTGTTCCGTACTGTTTTGGCCGGATTTGGCATCTTGCCATTACGGTAAAAAGGCCATGGAGTGGTACGCCGCCAACAACGTGCAGGTGATTCCCAAGGACAAGAACCCTCCCAACACGCCAGAGCTCCGCCCAATTGAGAAATACTGAGCTATTGTCAAGCGGAACCTAAAGAAGACCAATAAAACTGCTAAGGACGAGCAGCAGTTCAAGGCAAACTGGCTTTCTGCGGCGAAGAAGGTGGACATGGTGGCTGTACAAAATCTGATGGCAGGGGGCAATTCGGATTTGGAAAAGCGGAAGCCTAACTGAATATTTTTCCTGAATTTTATACTAATTGAACTTGAAAAAGAAATTTAATTTGATTTTTTAAATAAACGATTTCACCGATTTACACGCGTTTTCCCTTGACCAAATTTTGACCGTATCACCCTTTAGTGTAATTAATACGAGTTTGACTATATCATTGTTATTTTTGTTTATTATTGACCTTCAATTCTCTATTTCAACCTTTGCAAGAGGCACTTTTCAATTTACACCAAAAAAATTCCTCCGATGGTTGACGTTGGAAAAAGTAATGAAAAAATTAGACAGATGGCCAAGCGAGAGAAGTTCGCAGATTACTAGATTAGCTTGTATATATTCATACATTAATTGTTATGTTATATATTCTCCGTGCGAGGAGTAACGATTATGATGTAGAAGGAGATGTTCGCTCATCACCATGAGGCACCAAGAGTGAACAACAATGTTTTTGGCTAGAATTGAAAGATATGAAGAGAAAGTTTTGATAGTTCCGCTAGTGTGCGGCAGGCTTGGAAACATAGCAGATGTTTTTAGGAAAATTGAGCGAAAGGGCATGTGTACAGTGGTACTCGAACCAACGACATTTTTGCCTAACATCCCACTGCGGAGTAGGTTACAGCACGGACTAAGGCAATGTTAGGCAAAAAATGTCGTTTGTTCGAGTACCACTGTACACATGCCCTTTTCGCTCAATTTTCCTAAAAACATCTGCTATGTTTCCAAGCCTGCCGCACACTAGCGGAACTATCAAAACTTTCTCTTCATATCTTTCAATTCCAGCCAAAAACATTGTTGTTCACTCTTGGTGCCTCATGGTGATGAGCGAACATCTCCTTCTACATTGTATATATTTCTAGGGGACTTATGATGTGTGTCAGTGACCTACCCGACAAAACAGTGACAATACTTAACATACTCCCCCACCCACTTGTTCTTCAAATGGTAAAACACATAGCTTACTAATAGACCTCTTGATTTCACCCTTAGAGGTATGCAGAGTTGCCACTCTGACGACGCCGTCCGGACCTGGGTGAACTTTGATCACACGTCCAGTGATCGATGAACACGGAGGAAGGTTGTCCTCTTTGATTAAGCACAGCTGTCCAACATCTAAATTCGGATGAACACACATCTGGAAGTGCATTTATAGGCCCTCCAATGAAGAAATGTCCAGGGGTCAATGGCAAAGGATCACGTGGGTCAGCTGATAATGGCGAGATGGGCCTTGAGTTTAAGCATCCCTCAATTTGCTTCAATAAGGTAAGCATTTCTTCGTACGTGGGAATGGAACATCCTAGGACTCGCTTCATGTGTAATTTTACGCTCTTGATGCCCGCCTCCCATATACCGCCGAAATTTGGAGAGCGGGGCGGAATGAACTCCCAGTCTATTTTTTCCGTTGTACAGAAGTCAAGTATATCTGGCTCAATTTGGCTTTCGAATGTAGCAGATATTGTCTTAATCTCGTTCTTTGCGCCAACAAAATTGGTGGCATTGTCGCAATAAATAGCACTGCATCGTCCACGCTGACTAGTGAACCGTCTTAGTGCGGCTATGAATGAAGCACTTGTGGGGCTGCTAACAAGTTCCAAATGAACCGCTCGAGTCCGTAAACATATGAACAATGCTACATACACTTTTAAAGTCTTTTTTGTTCGAACAAAATTTTCCTTGATGGTGAAAGGTCCGCCAAAATCAACTCCACATGTTTTAAACGGTCTCCCAGGGGTTACCCGAACGTCCGGCATCTGTCCCATGATTTGGTTCATTGGTTTTGGATTGTTTTTAAAACATTTCAGGCATTTTTGTACTACCTTACGGACCAAACTTCTACCGTGAATCGGCCAATACTTTAATCTTAGCGCGTACAGCAAACCTTGTGGACCGACGTGTAAATTAATATGATGATACTTAACCGCGATTAAGCAGCTCACGTTACATTTGCTTGGCAGAATGATTGGACGTTGTTGATTGAACTCGACTCCTGATGCCTGTAGCCGGCCTCCTAGTCGAAGTAATCCATCGGTGTCCAAAAACGGTTTCATTGTTATCAAACTACATGTAGCCTTAACCGGTTTGCCTGACGATAGTTGATTAATCTCTGTTGAAAAATGTTGCTGCTGAATCATTCTTATTATTTGATTGTGTGCTTGTTTTAGCTCCTCCAAGGTGAGGTGTCCAACAGTTCGATCCGATTTGTTAGCTAAACAATTTCGTTTGAATCGTAAGCTTTGCTACTACAGTTCATTGCTACTACAGTTCTTACTGCTTCTCGCATCCATGGTTCGTGCTGTTCCAGTAGGAATGTTGGACCTGTCCACCAAAGTGCAGCTTCTGCTAATTTCTTCGCTGAAGAACCCCTTCAGATTAGATCAGCAGGGTTTTTCCTTAGAACGAACATGATTTCAGTCTTGATATGCGGACAGTTCGTTGATTTTGGTAATTCGATTGCTAATAAAGGTTGGCCAACGCTTGGCAGGCTGAGAGATCCAGTCTAAGACTACAGTTGAATCGGTCCAGTAGTAAACGCCTTTGATGGTGAGGTTGATTGCTTCTTTCACCCTAGTCATTACTTCAACTAATAATGTAGCAGCTCGGAGTGCCATTCTGGGAATCGTGGTATCTTCTTTTTTGCTTTGATCGGCACTTGGAGCTATACGTGATTTTGCGCAAAGGAGATTGACGTGTACGTTGTGCTCGTTAACGGTCCTGACATATATCACTGCCCCGTATGCTCGTTTTGAAGCATCTGAAAATCCATGAAGCTCTATTGAACTACCTGTAGTGCTAACATGCCTTGCGAAATTAATGATGTGAAGTTCCTTTACTTGCTGACAAAACCATTTCCATCCCACTCAAGTTTCTGGCTCCATATGTTTTGCATAATCAATTTCACGTGAACTACTACCGGGCTCAAGATTCCAAGTGGATCAAAAATCTTCTGAACTTCTGACAAAATATTGCGTTTTGTAATTCCAGTATTCACGCTAACGTCGCTACTAAAGCTGAACTTATCCGTAAGAGTGTTCCAACATAGTCCCAAAATTTTTACGACCTGTGCACCTTCGTCTTCAATTGCCAAACAAGGTTCATTAGACTTCCATTTATGAAGCTCGAATCGTACACTGCTCAAAATTGCTGTTAACTGTTCCTTCATCTTGATCAGTTTGGCCAGCTGGTCGTAACCCGTTAACACATCGTCCATATAGAAATCCATTTGGATCGCTCGGCTGGTCTCAGGATATTCAGCTTCAAACTCCAACGCAAGTTGTTTGAGGCAGCGTACCGCCAGAAACGGGGCACAACAAGTACCGTAAGTAACAGTGTTCAGACGATACGTGCTTAGGGTAGATGTACCAATTATAGCTATAGTACCAGTTATGGCTATAGTAAAGGCATTTTACGATTTTTTTTCGAATAATCTTCGTATAATCAATCAGATAAAGGACACTATGTATTCTCTGATGTTAATTACACGTTAATTACTGAAGAAAATATATAATTGCATTAAAATCTTTTCAAAACATGCTTGGAAATATGCACCTACATGCGTAACAAGTTTTTGTTAACAAATTGCTAAGAAACAGTCAACTTAAGTTTTGATTTGTTACTGTAGTTTAAAAATTTTGTAACATTTTTTTTGTGCAAAATAGTCGTGGACATGTTGAATTTTCATGATATTACCTCAAAACGTTTTGTTTTTACAATAAAAATATGATTTTTAAGTACGACTATAATTGGAACATTTTTACTTCGGTGTACCAATTATCGCTACAGGCGAAACGACACGCAGCAACCCGTTCATTTTAGCCATAGTGCAATGTTTACATCGGCGGTTTTTCAGTTTTCAGTTTTAGTTTTCAGTTGATTTCACGTGATTTCTTCTGTTATTCGAGCTTTCAAATCTCAGGTAATAATAACTATTGAATTTTCTGGGGTTAAAACATAATGATCTCTTTCCTAACTTGTAGAATGCCGAAAAATTCGTTCTCAACACCGTACACTGAAGAGGCTATCGAATCATGCCTCCAAACTATAAAGGGCGGCAAATCAATTTATGCAGGATGTAAGGAGTTCGGGATACTGATTTCCACCATCCGGTACAGGCTTAGCGGCAAGTGGCAACAAAAAGCCAAACCTGGACCGCACTCAGTGTTAACGCCAGCAGAAGAGAAGCAGATTGTCGATTGGCTTGGTGGGATGCAGGACCGCGGCTTTCCTGTTACGCGTGGAGCGTTAATGTACAAAGTTAACGAATTTCTAACGGAAAACTCACGTGAAAACCCGTTCAAAAACAATCAGCCAGGTATTTTTGTATAATAAGATCAATGAACTCTGAAATAATGAACTTTCGATGATGTGGGACGAAAATGGTTCAAGGGTTTCATGCGGCGTAACCCAGGATTTTCCCTACGAACACCGGAGAAAGTAACAACGGCAAGCGGGAGAGTTACCGAAACTGACCTTCGAGGTTGGTTCGAGACAGTGGCCAGCTGGTTGATGAAGAACAATCTTCTTGACGTGCTGGATGATCCGAAACGTGTTTACAACGGTGATGAAACATCGTTTTACCTTCACCCTAGTACAAAGGAGGTAATTGCACGCACTGGCTCACGTAACGTGTACGAAATTGAACAGGCGGGTGGGAAACAAAATGTAACCGTGATGTTTTCTTTCGGAGCATCTGGAGTTGTCGTAAGTCCGCATGTGATTGTCCCGGGAAAACGCATCCGAAAAGAAGTGGCACAGGGTTTCCCTGCGGATTGGGGTTTGGGTCAGAGTGAACGTGGGTGGATGGACACGCACAACTTCCGCGATTACATCCTTAAAATTTTCCATCCGTTTCTCGTGAAACATGGTGTGACATTTCCCATAATTTATTTTGTCGATGGTCATTCATCGCACAAAGCGGTGGAAGTAGCACATTTAGTGCCAAACCTTGGGGATCGTGCTTATTTCGCTCTATCCGAATACGACGCATATCACGCAGCCGGCTGATGTTGCCGTCTTCAGACCGCTGAAAATGAATGGAGAAAGGTTGTTGATGAATGGAGAATGGAAACATCAGGGCGAGTCTCTAACATTGCGACACTTCGGTGGAGTGCTGAGTACAACCGTTTCAAGGGCAATTAAACGCAGTACGATCCAGAATGGCTTTCGAGTCTGTGGGCTGCAACCCTTTGATGCAAATGCAGTTGATTACACTAAGTGCATCGCAAAAGTATCTTCGTCATCGACCAATGAATTACCTTCTAGCTCTCTTCAAGAACCTGTTTTGCCAACTGTTCTAGAACCAACGCACGAACCAGTCCCATCAGAATCAGGATCTGCTACATATTATATGACAACACCGGAACAATTGCCAGTTTTAAACGAATTTTCAGAGCAATCTATCAGAGTATGTGAGCATCCACATTGACAAAATTATAGAAGCATATGACTTGATTGGTTACGATACTATGGCAAAGATTGAAGGTGATGTGAACAAGCTCACACGTGAAGAACGTGTAATTCGGTTTTTCTATCGAGAGTTTGTCCGGCCTTACGTAAAATTTACTGACTTGTCTGCATCAAAAAGAAATTATAACCCGCCCTCGGTACAGGTTGATTATGACGAGTCGCATGATATCGAGTTGCATGAAAATCCTCGTTTTCCACCTTCAATATCTGCAGACGCTGATTTCACCGAATGTCAAACTATAAATGATGAACCTATTTTAATAGAAATAAGAGCAGAGCCCAATGAAGAAGACATACATGTCATGCATGTACCTGAGTTTACAATAGATTCCACAACGCAATCAGTGGAAAATACGATTGTGGAGCAATCATCAGACGGTGGCCATGGTATTCAATACACCCAAAATATTGGAAGCATGCACGAATTGTGTTTCAGTCAACGTTTTTTATCCAAGACACAGACCCTACAGTTAAAGAAAATATGTTGCTATAAACGAGCTAAACGCGCACACACCAAGACAAAAATTTTATCGACTGGCGATTGTTTACTACGTTTTACAATATTGATAAAACCAGCACGAAATTGTGTTAGTGTAAGCATGAATCTAATATCGTTTTCGTTTTTGATTCAGTTTTAACTTGAATCGGGTACCAAGATTGGGTCGGCTTGTTGTGTTTTTAGTGTCGATGTGTATGTTTTCATTTGTTATTGACATTGGGTTGATGTTTGCACTGATAATAAGTTTGAGTACAGCAGTCTCAAACTTTCTCCAACCACGTTTCTAATACAAATACATTATAAATGTCATCACAATATTTCATTATCCTTCTGATTTGTTTGGATGCGAATAATCGGTTAATTTGCCGTTAGGCTGGAAGATTTTTGTGCGCATTTTTCCGAGGAAATAACTAAAATTCTGAGCAGCTGATTCCGTTATTTTATGCCAACGTTTGCGCGAGCATTTTCGAGGCTGCTTGCGGGTTTTGGATATCAAAATCCGTTTGGAAAAAAAGATAAGTATGCAGTTTCCCTTCATCATTTTGCGCTGAGAAGTAGTGAATAGTGTTTGCATATTGCATATTGTAGTTGTGTGATAACCGTGAAACTTTGTTTTGGGCCTTTATATTCAGATTGTAACCTGTTGAATAACTTGTTTTAAGGAATGGTAAGTTACATTTATTTGTACTTCTGCGATTTAGCACAAGTTTTAGAAAGACTTCAATGTCGAAAACTAATGTGATTATCCAACTACTTGCAGTATGCCGCATGCAACTTACCATTCCTTAGTAGAAGTTATATAATAGTGAAATTTTTGTCCCGTCCTCTTCTTTGGGAACGTCCATTAATTACGTCACGCTAAAAATGACTTTATATTACCCCCCCCCCTCTTGTTTTTTTGTATGGATCGTCACGTTTTCACAAACCCCCCCCCCCCGCCCCCCTTACTGCGTGACGTAATTAATGGACCTTCCCTTTCCTCCAAGATGGTCACCTAGTCGGAAAATCTCATCCTACATGGTGAGAAAAGGATAATGAGGAAATGCTTCACTAGGTTCAGATTTTGTTCAAAACGAATATTTTTAGTGTCCCGAACAAATCCTACATGGAATTATGTTGCGTTATATTCAGCATTTTGAATCAATGCACCTGGTTAGTATGCAGAGCATAACATATGATAAGAATTTACAGTGAATTTTTCTCAGATTTTTAAAACGAATTTTGTTAGAGATTCGGACTGAACGTAGCTCGGAAGCTGATATTGATCGGCTTGTAAAGTCCGTTTTGTTCTACATGTCGAAACGAACTGTGTCAGTATTTTGGCCAAATCTATCAAGCAAATTATTCGTGGGATTTTGTTTAAAGCAATCATGAGTCTTACCGTGACGAAAAACGGAAAATTTCTTTTGAACAAGTCTTTCTCCAGGACTCAGTTAATCCTACTTAAGTTGTCGAATGAAGTTAAGTATTTTCTGTTTCTAAGGGTTTTGTGAGACTTTTTTTCTGGTGGGTGTCAGAATGTTTTGTTTTTAAAAGCACAGGGTTCTGATGGTATTGTGATTCGAATTTTGGGAATTTATAGAAACGCTGATCAAATGTGAAGACTCAGCTAAATATGACTCATATAGTGAAAGTGTGCTTCAGACCTTTGCAAAGGGTTCTCATCTTTTATTAAATTTTCAATAACCTGAATTATTGACCGCGTAGGTAGTTGTGTTGACGTTGAGAGTAAAAATTGCAATAAAATTCACGCTCTTAGTATCACATAGACGTAATTGTGATCAATTCCGCTTCGTCGGTTTAATCTTTCCTCAAGCTTTTCATCAGGATAATACATTCTTAGGCTTTCATTGGTGATCCTGCTAGATTCAAGTATCGTTTATTACATTGCATCGTAAAAATATAAGCTAAGGTGATTGAATTGAAAATATCAATTAAGTCATTCAAAGAACTTCATTGGTTTCATTTTAAGCAATATATATATATATATATATATATATATATATATATATATATATATATATATATATATATATATATATATATATATATATATATATATATATATATATATATATATATATATTTATATATATATATATATATATATATATATATATATATACCTACATATATATATATATATATATATATATATATATACTAAATATTTATATATATATATATATATATACATATATATATATATATATATATATATATATATATATATATATATATATATATATGTATATATATATATATATATATATAATATAAATATATATATATATATATATATATATATATATATATATATATTAAATCTTCAAAAATCTTAAAAATCGTGGATTTACTCTTTCCAAATCGGTAAATACTTTACATACAGATATCTGTAGGAAAATTATTATATTGGAAATTTCTTTTATTTAATTCAAAGCAACGTTCAGGGATATGCACTCCTTAAAAAACTTTAAAAAGACTCATTTGTTACAATAGTAAAACAATTACGTATACTAAAAGGCATTCAGTAGAACCATTTACACACTTAGAAAGTTTTACAGTATTCAGTAATTTTATATGTATATATATATATATATATATATATATATATATATATATATATATATATATATATATATATATATATAAATATGAAATATATATATATATACATATATATATATGTATATATATATAAATATGAATATATATATATATATATATGTTTATATATAAATATAAATATATATATATATATATATATATATATATATATATATATATATATATATATATATATATGTACGTATATATATATATATATATATATATATATATATATATATATATATATATATATATATATATATATATATATATATATCCGTAGATTGAGCCTCAATCCACTTCTAAGTTGAAAGAATTGAGTTATTAAGATCTCAAGATCGACAAGTGTACTCCCTAAAGGTTCAAGGATATTTTTTTCAACCATTCGTTTAGGTGACTTTAAGTCATCTGGGCTGGTTCGTCATCGAAGGTTCAATGATGTAAGCTGCACTAAATATTGTGTTGAAAATTCATCATTTTTTTTTTTAAATATTCATTGATGGAAATAAGTAGATTAAACATAAAACCAGTAATGCGTTGAAAGGAATACTTATGTAAGATTAACTCATTGGTTTATAAGCTTTGTTAATAAGTATTTAACAAATTTTTTTGTGAGCAATATATATTTCAGAAGGATTTTTGTATTGAGACATAGCTAAAACAAAAAACCAGTATTGATTTGTGCCCCCCCTTTGACTGAAGGAGCGTTGATCTGCAAAATTTATGCGAGAGCGCCTTAGAATTAATGTTATTACATTAAGAAGCATAACAAGTGGTATTTTATTATTATGTATCAACTAGCTTGATAGATGACTTTTTCAATGAATTTTCAAACGCTTTGGCTAGTCTATCTTCCGCCAATCTTCGTTTAATGATTAGAGTTCATCCGAAAACTCCTTGTAGTATAAATTTCTAGAACTTTAGATCAGCCGCCGTTACAAATGGCATTTCTGGCATTTTCCCCTCAGTGAATAGAATGTTTTCATATCTGCTAACGTTTCATGCTTTTGGTAGTTTGTTTCATACCCATACACATTCATGGAATCATAAAAAGCTACACTGAAACAATATGAGAGCTGTTCTAGATTATCCAAGAATTATTTGGAGTAAAGGTCTTCTTACCAACAAGAAAAACCATCCATTCCGTAGATTGTGGGTACGATACATTCCAAAGATCTAATCTGTAACAAGTGCTGAGGGGAAAGATTGTTCTCAGCTATCCAAGAACTCTCTGGAGTAAAGGGGTGAGTTTTGCTAGGTTATCCAATAACTCTAAAATATAGGTTACCTTATGTAAAACCTTTAATGTTAATCTTTTCTCAGATTAGGTCGGACAGGTCATAACAAATAATTCAAAGGTGTTCATTAACTAGAAAATGAGATGAAAGCTTAGTAGTTTCCATTTAATTCCAACTACCTGTCAGTCGAGTATTAGAATACGATACTGAAGAAGTCTTCACATTGAAGAAGAAACACGCGTTTCTGTCAAGATGAGCAATAAAGGTAGTTGGAGTTAAATGGAAATTAGTTATCTTTCTTCTTATTTTCTAGTTACAGGTATTTCACTTAACAGCTCATTCTCTCCAGGATTCAGTGTTTTTTTAGTTTTAAGAACGTCTGTTAAACTCCAATAGTATTTTTCTTAGATATTTAAAACTTTAGGAAAGGGAACCGAATCTATATATTTCTATATATTTTGAATTTTCTATCAGAATATTTAGAACCGAACCAATATATTTCTGATAACGATTGTAGATCTTTAGAACTGGAGTCCATGGAGTTTACAGATGTCAAAGAACGTCAATTGAACCTAATATTCTCTTTTAATAGATTCTCTCAATATCTAACAATTAAAATCTTGTTTATCTGTGTTTAACTGCAGAAAATCTTAGAAAAACTCGAGTTGAAAAAATAATATGGAAACCTTTAGGGTGTCGCCTGAATGCTTATACACTTCCTTTTTTAAAATTTATAATTATATTGAGGTGAATGCAAAATAAAGAATGTATACTCAACAGAAAACATTTATTTTGATGAGCTGATACAAAACGATCTTTTCAATAGGCTGAAGTGTATTTATCGGTTTCCCGACATCACACAACAGCAAAACGGACATTTTTTTCTATAAGAAATAACTAGTACAGGAATTAGCAGAAAGTTGGCAATAAACTTTCTAAGCAAAGAAAAAACCCAGCTGCTCGTCTGAAACAACAAGTTTCCAAGTCAACTGGATCGTTGACATAAAAGCGCTTAGTTATCTTTTTAATCAACTCTGTGTAGAAACTACAGCAGATTGCGTCAAAAGCCGCCTTCCTGGTGTTATAGAAAATTCTAGATCCAAGCATTTCTTCTGCTGCTATTTCGGGAATTCCGAAACTTCTGACTGGAAGATACGGTTCGCTCTGTTGATTAGGAGCAATATGTAGCTCCAGAAGTGGAAAAGTTGCTGCATCATCGGATTATTTAGATGACAAAGAATGCCTGTGCAGTTTGATAGTTGTCTTAATTGGATTGGAACGGGAAAAATAACTCCGAAAGCTGTTCCGAATTCTTTTTGATGACTGGCTCCATCGATAGCCATCTAATGGTACATGGATGCAATTTCAAAAGCTTCAATTTCAAGATACTTCATCTGTAATTCCTTGTACCGTATCGTAACGGATCAATTTTTTCAGGTACAATTGCAGCTTTTCGCATGCGTAGCTTGCACTATAAGGCAGTACTTTTTATTGGGAAATTCTATAACGTTTTTCAAAGGTTATCTCAAAAAGAAAAAAATATGGATCAATCATTTTGTGGAACTCACACAAACTGACTTTCAGACCGTCATCTGTGTTTGCAGGATAATCAAGAACAAAACTGATACACTTTTTGGCACAGGAAGTACCAGAACATCGGCCCCAAGTTTAATTAATCGCCCCTACAAAATTTACTCACATTGATGAACCTTTCATATATACTTTCAAATTTACAAAACGAATAAAAACAAAAACAAAGATTCTTGTACAGAAAAGCAAAAGAATGTATTACGACGTGCAAGGTGTTAGGTACACTTGGGATCAAGGGTACAACAGTGAGCCAATTTAAATCGCTAGTTTTCTACTGATTGTTGGTGTCAATTGATTTATTTTGCTCATTGGGCCTTTTTTACCGAATTTTCAACAGCTGAATGTTCGGTAATCCAATTTAACGGATTTTGGTAAATTTTTTACATTTTTCCGGTAATTTTTTTTTACAGATAATTGAAAAATTTCACCGAAATCCGGTAAATCGGTTACCAAAAGTTCAGTTGTTGAAAGGTCGGTAAAAAATTACCGAATGCTGTAAAATTTTATGTGTGTATGATTCAACTGAACTATAATATCCATTAAATTTATTCTTGTCTCTAGATTCTCCAGCAGTACCATTTCCATCATCAACCAACAACATGTATTGCAGAAGGCTCACTTGGCTCTGAACTAACAGGCATAAGTTTCTGGACGTTACATTCAGCACTTTTTTTAGTATCATGCACACTAGAACTCTCTCGCCCACATTCCTAAACATTGGTTTGCAACCGGAAACCGGAACCTCGATCTGTCCACTGGTCTGATGTCCTTCCATTCATTTTTCTTTATAAAAACACACACACACACACACACACACACTCACACACACACACACACACACACACACACACACACACACACACACACACACACACACACACACACACACACTTTTGGTAGCGTATTAGTAGAATGATAGGAACACTTGGAAAATATAAAATAACACTTCACCTGATCGCTTAAAAATTTAAAAATTTGAACACTTTTTAAACTATCAATAGAGAACGCGAGCAAATTTCTTTAAATTTCACTAGAAAAGCTTATCTTTTGATTTTCAGACTTCTTCAGTGAGGCACTCGCTAGTGATAGTTGCGATCTTTGTTCCAGGAGAAACTTGGAATATATGTTCTGTTCCAAATTGAACTAGACTTAGAACAAAAAACCTATAGTGGTAAACAAGAATCACTATCAACAAAGTCCATGTTGCGCCTGCAAATCTATAGTCCTTACTTCCAGGAAGTTCTTGAATATCGAAGACATGCGATGTTGAACGTATTAATTTACTTAGACGTTCTCTCCACAGCCAACGTCTCTCGAATTCATAAACTACCAATAAATATCTAGTTATGCTTGTAGATTACTATATATGCAAGCCAGAGATGTTTTGGAAAAGATTGTACATCCGCTTTTCTACACATTTTATGTGTTTTGATTCCAGGCATACGTTTCGTAAGCAAATAAAAAACATTCACTGACAATTAGTTATGATTGAAGAACGCAATCTTCACTTCAAGAAGCATTTTGCTGATATTCAACAACCATTGACCAGATTGTTATTTTTTTGTTGGTTGTGCAATCTCAAAGTATTCATACTAGCATGGGTTGTCGTTGTATTGGTAAAAGTAAATTTTGTCAGATCAAACGAGAACATTTAATTTCCATCTGTGCAATATTTAGTAGCTATTGTTTTAAATGATGAGGTTTAGTATTATCCTATAACCGCATGAACAAATGTAGAGTGCCTCTATTAAGAGTGCCAAAAAGTATCCAAATTAAAAAAAAAAGATTTCTAGTTAATTCCGTATTTATCATTGTTGCAAACAGACAACAGACCTGTCAAAGCATTGTCACGAAACTATCGTCTGATCGTAGCTTCGAGCTTTTGAGCACCACCTACACTACCGGAGACTTGAGTCTAGGGCCATGAATATTCAAAAAACAAGGTATACTGGTTGGCTTTAATTTTAAACTACTTATGAAGATCGAGTATAAACAACTGTGTTATCTAACAATATGACAATACATTAAAAACATTACATCGAGCAATTCTTCTTCGTGGGATAAAAATCGACGACATTGCGAGTCTGATATCGAACGTCGAGCACCTTAAATTTGAGGATTGTACTATTTTTGTTTTCTATATCGTTCTATTTAAAAAAAAGTAATTAAGGTACTAAGGCTTTATTTCAATTTCTTTATATTGCTATTGCAAGCTTATACAAATGCTGTTACAACAAACCGACTATCTGTGCCACATTTGTTGCTTTTGAGAGCCACTAATCAATCGTCATCGTGCCGAGAACCTGATAGGTGGCACTTTCTCCTGAGCGGGGCTCGAAGAGCTGCTATACACCAAAACAAACAACCGCTGAAGAAATGTGAACCACGTTAGCAAACCACAGTAACAAGTGGACCAATTCATAAGCGTAAGTATGTTTTAGTTTACATTCGAACTTGATTAATATCTCAATTTTTCTGTTAATTTATTGTAGACTGAAACGGAGGAAGACTAACTGTATGGTCAGAAGGAATTAAGTAGTGCTCAGAAGCGCTGCTGGTGGACCCATATCACTGGTTCAGCCTCCTGGTACTAGAGACAAACCCAGGCGTGCATACGGTACATCGCCAGGGTTTGTCTTCCTGCGTTTCATGGCTACATAAATCGACAGATCAGCAGCCTAGGTTTTGATCCAACTCCAACGAAGTGTCACACTAAAACAGCGCAAGATTTATATTTGTATCTGCTTATTACTATGGTTCGCTTACGTGATTAGTGTTTCTTCGGGGAATTGAGTTGTTGCGGAATAATTTCCCCGCCGAACTCTCCGATTCTCATGCACTTCGATATCCTGTCCAGCATTCTCTCTGGCTTCCACATATATAATAGAATGAACTTAATTGTTCATCACACTGGTTTGTCAAGGTCATCATCTGTAAATAAATCCAAGATTTAGAAATATGAGATCGTATGTAAAAGCAATAACTTACGATGGTTATGCTGTATTGTTGTTTGGCCCCGAGTTTTGAGCAGCAGGTCCAGCATTTGTGTCCCATCTCTCTCACTTCTGCAGTCACACATCTTAAAGTCAAGTCGAACATTTTCGGTGCTTGTAGTGCGCAATACCTATAATACACTTCCGTGCATACGCACACAAACGTGAGTTTTAACCTTACTCACATCCTCATGAACAATCTGGCATTAAAAAAAAGAAAAAAAAAAAAAAAGAAGAAGGAAAGAGAAGGAGAGGAAGGAAATCGTCTTTTAGAGCATGTTGTTGTCTTCCCTACAGCGAATTTTGATATCAGGCCAACGTTCAATTATTCGCCTTCCTTCGCTGGCAACGGAAGCATTTGCGCACACACACCACGTGGCGCTGCTGCAAAAATGTTGAAAAAAGCCTATCAACCAGTATTTTGGGTGCATGGCAATATAAAAATATTGCAAAATTTATTTTGGCGATCATATTTTATCTTACAGAAGATATTCACGATTGATGACCGAAGACGAACCAACTGTTGCGAAACATCAGACGCTGAAACTTGCCTGCAAATGAACGATGAAGAGTAAACACGTTTCCATTGGAAGAATATCATATTATGCACAACTAATTTCGATTTATTACTCAGATACAGCAACAAAAACCGCGCGGATCGACAATATTCGAAAAGATTCTACACGTTGTGTGTCACTTCGCAAGCGTAGGCTATCGGAGATATTGAAGCTTTCCAACTACACTCGACGCAATCAAAACATCGGAATTATTCAATGCAGTATACACGTTCATCCTGGCTAGGAGACGTCTTGAAGCAATTCAGAAGAACGCAGAAAATGGGGAGACGAACAAAGAAAAGGAGCTCTTGGAACTGAAAAGACATAAAGTTAAAAAGAGAGAGAACAAAAGGACTAGAATGGAGGAACGTGAGAACGAAAAAAAAGACAAAACAGAAGAAATTTAATCGGAAAACCAAGAAATAATTCTTTTTTCTGAAATAAGCCATTGATGTACTTATTATACTTAAAATACCTAATACAATATATGATGAATTAATAATATGATGCAAAACAAAGAGTTGTTTATTTTTATGAGAATGAATAAATCAGATCGCCTTCAATTAATCAAGCTCATCTACATTTGTCTTTCAAGAAATTTGATAGCCTTTCAATGTTTCTGTGACAAAGTCTTCAATCGTAACGTATTATTGTGCATTGAACCATTTTTCCGATATTTTGTTAATCAGCAATGGTGCCCGATTTTGTTAATCATCATTGCGTTGGCGCTCTCTCAGCTCTTGTTCTTGCTCGTGTTTTATCAATATCGCCTTCTATCACCAAATTATAGTTTTTGAAATGTTCAATAAATCCCGATCTGTTAACATCTGTGTCATTCAATAGTAAATAATAAGTTAATATATAATTCTTACTTTACCATTCCAATAAAATCTATTCTACAACAGTCTGTTTCACTACCAATATAATAGGAACACATGTGTACGAACAAAAAAGGAACCATATGGCTATAATAGGAACCCGGAATAAGCATATTTATTTGTTATATTATAATTTGAGTTAGGTTCATTAATTCCTACTGAGTTTGATAAGTTTATCTTAACGATAAGACGTACAAGCCTTAGTTTTTAGTATATTATGTGTAGTATCTGAAAAGCATGTGCGTACAACGATGACAAATATATGACTGGAAGCGACAAACTATAGTCATAATTGGTACATCCACCCTACTCGTTTTTCTACTGAAAATCGCCATAAATCAGCTGTTGTAGTCGATCGTCGTGTACTTCGATCTGTCGAAACATTTTCTTTATATCGGCTGACAGGACATATCGATGGAACCGGAATCGGAGCAGGATGTCAAACATGTCTTGTTGCAGTGGAGGTCCTGTCATCAATACATCATTCAACGATACTCCACTTGATGTTGGGGCCGAATCCATTAAATACTGTTCTCAGTTTGGTGCTCGTGCTATCAGGTCGAAGTTCTGCGTGATGTGGGAAGTAAAATACTGGCGTGTTTCCTAATGCGTGTTGGTTGTCGAATTTTTTCCACCACTGACCCAATTTTACATACTCGGTCATAAATGCTACGTACTCTTGTGGTAGCTTAGGTTCCTTTTCGAATCTTTTCTCTAGTCTTAGTAGCTTGTCCAGCGCCATCGTTTTAGACTCGCCAAGTTGATAAAAAGTTTGTTTCACAGGTAGGCTCACACAGAATCTTCCGCTAGGTGTTCGCGATGTCGTTTCGACGAAAAATTGTTCGCAAAGGACTTCCTCTTCTGTCCAATCTCTGCACAAAAAACTGTTGGTGTTTTCTGTCATAAATCGAGTTATGGTACAATTCGTCTTCATTCGTGTTATAGTTCCTCCTATAATCCAGCCTAACTCTGTATTCTGCATGAAGGGTAAGTGCTCGCCAATCGCTCTATTTCCACTGCGCAGGATGTCAAACAACACTGATGCTCCAAGTAGCATATCAACTGGTCGGCTTAGGTGAAACTCCGGATCTGCTAGGTTGACATCAAATATATCCCAATCGTCTGTGTTTACGTGGTTTGGTGGTAATGATCCAGTGATATTATCTGTAACAAGCACGGGAATCGTTTTGCAGTAGTTACTCGTGCGTGACTTGATTGACACCGTTGCTCTTTCGCTAATCGTTTGAGAAAACTGACCGAACCCAGCTACTTGGCAACGAATAGGATTTGTTGCGATTCCCACTCGACTTATGAATGATTTGGTCACAAAATTAGACTGCGATCCAGAATCAAGCAACACGGAAAAATCGTGATTTGCCTCGACTAGCACGGAAGCAGTAGGTAGGATTGTGTTGTTTAATTGATAAATCAGTCCATCAGGTTCTGCAACAAATTTTAATAATTCAAATTCAAACTTACAAGAATCTCGTCATTTTCAATCACTCATTTACTCACGCTTTTCAATTCTGTTCTGTCGAGTGAATTCCGTGGCCGCTAATGACTGCCTTTCGCGGTGAATAGACGTGTGGTGCTTGCGGTCGCACTTGATGCTCGTTTGATAATCTTGACTTTTTCTTCGATAGACTTTGCTCTGTACTGGCTGCAGCTACCGATGAAATGATATGCTCCACAGGTGACACATGTTTGGGATCCGGATGGCTTTGTTATAGTAAACGTTTTGACTTCTGCTTTGAATCGCTTTAGTGTGGTGATATTAGAATCAGCTGTAGATTTCCGCTTCATGGGCATCGCGTCCAACACTTGACACCTATCGGACACGAAGTTCTCCAGTTGTTTATAGAATTGCGGAATAGTTCCTGATGCGACCGATTCCCATTCTCGTCGAGTAGTTGGATCCAATTTATTTGCCATTAGGTAAATAAGCATTGCATCCCAAGATGCCACAGGTTGTTTGAGATTCTCAAGGCAGCGTAGGTGCTTTCTAGCCGAATCAAACAAATTCCGCAGTTCAGCCGCTGACTCTACCTCCACTGCTTCAAGCTCGAAAAGCTCTCTCGTGTGTTTTTGAACTAGCAATTTTGGATTGTTGTAGCGTCTTTCAATCATTTCATAAGCGATGGAATAGTTATCCTCAGTAGTCGGTAAGGAGTCAATCAATCCCAAGGCTGGACCACGTAGGGATAGTTTCAGATACTCAAATTTTTGTATCACGGCTAACGAGTTTCGGCGGTGAATCAAAGCATTAAATTTGTCGAACCATTCCAACCAGTTATCCCCATGACCCGAAAATAAGGGGAGATCAATGACGGGTAGGCGAACGGAGTCCTTGCTGGCTGTACGACAAATCGTGTGTTCCTGGGTTTTGGTTGCGATTTCTCGTTCGAATGTACTTAGTCCATTGACGTACAGGAATTCAACTTTTTCGCGGCTCTTTACTTCCTCGCAATTCCATTGTTCCAGTGTGCTTTGAGCCAGATCGTACGCTTTATAGCACTCCTTCAACATATCGCGTCGAGTTTCAAGAGCCATACGATCGGCTTGGAAAATGGCGATTGTGTTGATTATGCCGTTTATCCTGGATATAGCATGATCTCGCTGCACTACCATACGATCGTAATCCGATTGCACCACGTACATTATTGGACTTATGGGACTAGATAATTCCCCTTCGGTACCATCTTGTTGGTTATCGTCATCCGACATTTTTGCACCTGTAATGCAGCAAACACTATAATTTACTGAATGGCAATAGCTAGTCTTCAATTTCATGATCGTATTTGAATTTTCAGTTAGATTGAGCATCATATCGTCAAGCGTAATTATGTTTTCTTTCTTTAGCATTATTATTCAAAACATGGATTTTCAGTGAAATCGATGTCAGATGATGATCGATAGCCCAATTAGCCATGTAAGTCAGAGGCACATTTAAATCTCCCGGCTTGGCAAGATTACAACTTCACTCTTCACAACGCTGATTCTGATCCATGCCTATGCAATTTTGTATTTTACGAACCCAAGTGTTCGCCATTTTGTTTTATCGAACCATTTGACAAAGTTTTCACTTCTCCGACCCAAGTGTCAGCCATTTTGTTTATTCTACAAAAATTTTGCCAACCCACATGTTGGTTCGGATGTTTCATCGACCCAAGTGTCGAAAGAGTTCTTGCTAACCCTCATGTTAGTTAGCTCCAATTTTTGTTTCCAAATGTTTTCTGCTAACCCTTGTGTTAGCCTGTACATTAGGCTGGGTCAAAATTCAAATTCTAGTTCCCTAGTAATTTTTGGAAGCCTTTTGGGTCCCATAATAACTGTGCAAATTTTCAGCTCGATCGGTGAAACTATATTTTTACTCTCGAGGTTTTAATTTTACATAGGATTTTATATGGGAAAACTTACTATTACATTGAATAATCTGGCGAGGTGACCCGTTGCCATCTAAAAATAAGTGAACCAAATTTTCTTCTTGGAAATTTTCCAAGGAAACTTTTCTTTGAAGACCTCCATGCTGAGTAAACGCCTCACAACAACGTGGTTGCTTCGCGCCGACAGCAGCAGGCTACAGGCCATGCTGCAGGTGGCAGTGTTGTTAGGATAAACAGTTCAGTGAGCCGTTCGTTTGGATTGTAATCAGATTTAGCTTAATAACTTTTTCTACAATCGTCGGATCGCTTTGCAGTCTTTAAAGAAAAGTTTCCTTGGAAAATTTCCAAGAAGAAAATTTGGTTCACGTATTTTTAGATGGCAACGGGTCACCTCGCCAGATTATTCAATGTAAAAGTGAGTTTTCCCATATAAAATCCTATGTAAAATTAAAACCTCGAGAGCAAAAATATAGTTTCACCGATCGAGCTGAAATTTTGCACAGTTATTATGGGTCCTAAAAGGCTTCCAAAAATCATTGGGGATCGAATATTTTTTTCTTTCATATGTCCGTGTCCCAGGCTACTGTACATACCTGCTAAAAACAAAACTAAACCCATTGCTTTGTTTTTAACTCTTTATTTGTTCCAAATTAATTAATAATTACATTTCATGTTAATCTAGGTGCTCCAACTACTACCGTAATTTATCAACCTTAATTGTTAAAATATATACTAATTTTGTTAACATTGTGCATGCCTTAGCAGTTCAGTATTTTAAACAGGTTTTAATGCCTGCGTGTCAGTATAACAATAATAATCTTAAAACTAAAAACAAACTAACATTAATTTTAACTAAGCATAAAGGGAATTAATCATTGCAAATGAAGATTGCAACGATTTTTGTCTGAAATTATTAATTATTTTGTTGGACATTTGCTCTAAAGTCTCAACATTCGAAATTCTATGTACTTCGATAGTACTGTACCAAGAAGGCAGCTTCAAAATCATCTTCAGAACTTTAAAACTAAACCCATAAATTACCTGAAGCCGAGGCGTATCCGGTTCGAAGGACCACTAAAATGTTTCTTGTTGTTAATACCGTAATTAATTCTTGGGAGTTATTGCTTGGTTGACGTTGGAAAAAGTAATGAAAAAATTAGACAGATGGCCAAGCGAGAGAAGTTCGCAGATTACTAGATTAGCTTGTATATATTTCTAGGGGTCTTATGATGTGTGTCAGTGACCTACCCGACAAAACAGTGACAACACTTAACAAATACCTTATTTAAGGTAAATTAAATACCTAGTTTGAGGTATTCTCATCTAAGCGTGTAGATGTGAGAAGGAACTGATGAAGACACTCCCTCCGGTAGACGCGAGCAAATACAAAATACGCAAAGGCAAAACGCGATCGAAGTTCTTCAGTAGGTAGGAAACTGATAATAAATTGGTAGTCAATCATTATTTATACATCGAATCATTAGCTCGATAGATTATGTTAATTTGAAAAATGTAGGAGTTTTTGACCTATTTCCGAACAACTGATTAAAACAGTCACCCCTGATTAAGCCGTTCGCTACCGTACGAGGACAGAGAGTTTCAGACAAAATTTCATATAATCGTATGACTTAAACGTAAACTGAGAATGACTTAAAATCGTATGTCATTAGAAAACTTAACATTGAATTCTACGATCGACCATTTTGTCGAAGAGCGTGAGAAATTAAACAGTTTGTATCGCTGCGCCATCTTTGAGGGCAAAGTCTGACTTACTTCAACAATCCAAAATAAAGTCCTGACTAAACTAAGTAATCTAAGAGCATTATTTTTTCTAGCTATATTCAAATTCCTGCTACCACTGAGTAGTGGAGGAGTATGGAATGAGTTTAAAAAATAATATGGCAACAGAGAGATAGAGTTTAAAGACATTATTAAAGTGTTAGTTAGAGTTTAAAGATTCGGTAGCCAACAACTTCATGGCAACAGGGCACTCGGTCTTTAAGTGAACACACATATCCTTATACCTCCCAAACATTTAAACCGGATTAATTCTGACAATGAAGAACTCGCACGTAACCAAAGCATTCTCCACAAACCGGAACTAAGCCGCCCTTTTTCTTTTCCAACCCAGTTTCCACCTCCACTCTAGCTGGCTCTGCAATCGTCAGGTTGAGAGCACTACTTGAGGCTTCACCACAAAGCATTACCAAATTGCAAGAAAATGAACTCACCATCCGATCCGGAGAGGAGTATTTGGTTTGCAGCCCTTGTAGGGTGCCTACTTGAAAACTGACTAAGCACACACTGTCACTGAATGAAATTGTCGTTTTCCAAATTCTCCTGCTCCCAATCTCAACTTCCCGAATGCGAAAGGAGATGCAAATGCAACAGAGCTTCCGGATGCAATAAATATGTATGTAATGCACCATGTGGTAGCACAGATTTATTCGGTGCCACAGTGGGATTCCGAGGAAACTCGGAGAAATCTATTGTTGCCATCGTTCCTGAATTTGTAACACGATGTAGCATCCGACGAGGACGACGGTGGCTGTGAGGGATTCACACCACCAGCCACACAATGTGTATATTTGCATAAACATCGGTTTCGGTGGCACCGACCGACAACAACAGCAGCAAGTTTGTAGTATACTATTTGGCAAGTACCAACATCAGTCTAGTGCACCAAGAAGCTTGAGTTGCGCATGGTGATGGCACGGTAACTGACGGCTTGCCGCGTTTGGTTTATGGCAGATAATGCGATTCCCACCCAAAAAGACTCAACTCCTGAACACAATCAGTGTGCGGTAGTTGTTCAGTAGTGCTTGGCAAATATTCACTTCAACACTTGCAGTTCGATTGCATAGTAGCAGGAGATGCTTGTGTCTTGCAAGAAGTTTGTTTTCAAACTGTACCGAAGTGTCTTCCACTCTCAACAACAGCAGATAATCCTAAATAATGGAAGGAAAGTTCAAATTATCGGTCTTCGGGATATCCATCAGCAGTTGGAGGTACTTTCCCGATACTACTGCAATAATGTTGCCCATTCTTCGGTTCGTAACTCGTTCAATCAGGTTGGATGGGTTCTCCAGCAAGTCCAGCGACCTGCTGTCATCGGTACAGGTATTGAAGCATGGCAAAAAAATACTACTAGTGAATTATTTCAGTTCGTGATGAAACTCGGCAGCACGTTCCAGCTTCACATTGATTGAGAGATCGGGGCATTTCCTCGTAATAAATTATCAATGTTGTGTATTGACGTCATTTTAGTATTTGTACTGCTGCTGTGTGCCTTCAGCACTTGTGTCCCCAAAGCCTGGATGCTGCGTTTCAAGCCAAGTGCAGAAATCCGAGCACTTCACGTTGTACCAACCGCTGTTTTTATTCTGCTCACTCGCCGCCGTTTGTTTGGATTTCCTTTGTTGGAGCCAGACCAGACAGGAGCAGAGATACGTTCCAAAGCATTCGATATTGTTTGCAAATCGATTTACATTTTTGTCCCGCTCTTGCTGCCATATTCGAGGCAATGGTTTGCGAGGAAAAAAAGTGTAGTATAGCCACTTGACTCAAACGATGGGTAAAATTGCGACGGCATTTTGCAGCCCGAAATTTACGGGGCTGTTCATTTGAATTAAACTTACAGCTTTTGAATGTAGTCAAAAATGTCTTTCCTTTTGTTACACCCTTAAACATAATGAAAATTGCATGAGCTGTAATGTATAGGTCATGCGGATTCAATGTTATGGTTTGAGACACTCAAAATTACAACAGCCCGCAGTATAGCATTGGCCGGCATTGAAAACGAACACCGCAGCTTATCTCTGTTTTCGTGCGATGACAACTTCAGGCACAGAAGTTTCTAAAGTATAATTTTATCCTCACATTGAAACATTTGATAGTTTAAAATGAATTTTTTTTGCGCAAATTTTTCGAAAATTTATCGAAAATCACAAAACATAAAATAAATAGATATCTTTAGTGCACTGCTATTGAGGAATCCAACTTGAAAAAAGAAGACACCGAGTGATGATAAATCTGACAGCCACCTTGTAATAGTATAGGACGAAACTTTTAAAATGCTTCTAGAAAATTCAAATGAAATTCTAATTAAAAGGGGTTTGACGTATGATGTAAGAAAAATCCAACCTTAGAAGACCTCCACGAGTACGTCAGCCGCTTTTTCGACATCGAGAGTTTGGGTGTAGCTCTTGTGCCTACCGTGAAAGGTGTGGAAGAACAACGTGCGTACAGTATACTGGAAGCGACCACACGCCGATTGAACAGCGAAAAGTTTGAGACAGGCCTGCTCTGGAAACGCGACTACGTGGAGTTTCCAGATAGTAAGCCGATGGCGGAACGACGCTTCAAGCTCCTGGAAAAGCGTTTAGCTCTAGACTCGAAGCTTTACGACAGCGTTCGTCAACAAATGACTTCAAGGCCAAGGGCTACATACACGAAGCCACAGCGGAGGAAATTGAAGGGTTCGACCTGCGTCGTACTTGGTATTTACCGATTGGAGTCGTCGTGAATGAAAAGAAGCCGGAAAAAGTCCGAGTGATCTTGGACGCAGCGGCGAAGTTTGATGGCGTGTCATTGAACTCCATGCTGCTCAAGGGTCCGGATCTTCTGGCTCCGCTTCTTTCCGTGATGTTTCCGTACCGAGAGCGTCAAGTGGCAGTATCCGCAGACATCAAAGAGATGTTTCTGCAAATCTCGATCCAGCCGGAAGATCGCAGCGCCCTACAGGGATTTTCCTGAACTACCGATGTGGCAATATTCGGAGCAGCCTGCTCCCCAGCACACTCGCAGTTCATCAAGAACCTAAATGCCTCAGAATAAGAGGCAGAGTTTCCCAGAGGTGCAGTGGCAGTGAAGAAAAGGCACTACGTGGACGACCACGTGAACAGCCACGATACAGTAGAAGAAGCTATCGAGGTGGCGAAAGAAGTGATCGAGGTGCACAAGCGTGCGGGATTCCACATCCGGAATTGGATGTCGAGCGACAGAAGCGTGGTCAACCAGCTGGGTGAATCGAACCAGAAGCCTGCAAACGCCATGCTTTCGGAAAAGGACATTGGATTTGAACGGGTGTTGGGAATGGCGTAGAGACAAGATGAGGACTTGAGGCACTGTCGACAAGTGGAGCAAGAAGCTGCTGACCGATTCCTTCGCATTTCCTGTCAGGCTTCGCTTCAATCGTAGAAGGTTTTCCGAATCGGTATACCCGCAAGCCTGTGTTGAATTCTGGTAGCTGCTAATAAACAGTGGCCAATCGATCGGATCCCCGGAGAAGATCGGAAGCTCACTGGTGACCACTTGTCCAGCAGCGATCTGTTGGGGACGTTGGTCCAGACTGAGCCGACAGCGCAGAGTCTGCGAAGGTATTTGTGGGTGGATGGTTGGCATGGAAGGAAACAAGTTCGAAGTCGGAGGAATGGGGACAGGTGCGTTCATCATTCCAACACTGCACGAACTGGGTTGCGTCACAAACTCCTGTTGACGATTAGAGCAAACCAGAATTTACCGACATTGGAGGAGGCGGAGGGGGAACATATGATCTGAATCGACGCGATTGGAACTTTCCGGCGTTAGGCGCGTTCGTGGAATTCAAACCAAGAAGCAGGCGGAGGAGGCAATAAAGAGAACAATCACTATCTCCCGGTCCATGTTTGAGTACCGCTGATGAACTGCTGTACTTCGTCGTGTAGGTACCAATACTCCTTTACCGCTTCGTTCCGCAGACGATGTGATTCGTTTTCGCGTTGCTCTGCTGCTTCAAGCTGAGATTTCACCAGCTGCTCAGTGCCACGCAGACACTGGATTTCACTCTCCAGCTCTGCTAGCTGCAGTTGGAGCGCTTCGCATTCCCTGTTATGAAACTAATGTTTCACCCGACAACAACTCAGCAGCACGAGACTCTTGGAACTGGGTCACAGGGTCGGCGCACTACTGGGCAAACTGGAGGGGCTTCGCGGACTAAGGGCACTCAAGCTTTCAAATAAATAAACTACACAGAACGGATAAACTCATACACTGTATTCTATCTGCTGTTTTTCGTGTGGTTGGACATAGGACGTACCTTCAAAACTACGAAGACGACGGCGAGCGCTCGCGATGAGGTGTCAGAAAGATTCCGGCGATGGCGGACGAACAAATGCACAACCTTAGGCAAGATGGTGGTGGAACTACCGGCTGGTGTACCGTTGGTTACAGCGCGATGGCGGTCAGACTGGCGCGTCTACCGTTCGTAGGCTGTAGTGCGATGGCGGTTGGTTCGCTCACTTCGACCGAGACGGTGATCTGGTGACGGGCTGGGATAGCGGTTGCGGAGCCGGTTCCGATGCACAGGCGCTTCCTCCTGACGTAGCCGGTCGACAACGGCAAGGCCGCCCTCTGTCGAACCGGGGAGGGACTCTCTCCTTGATATTTAGGGCCTTTGCCCGAGATGGATATCCTCTTTTACACTTATGGCCCGAAGCCAGAGGAATGTGGGTCCTTGACTATTAGGTGTTGGTGACTAAAAAGCCTCCTCCACCGTAGCGTGCACTGGCGGTCCTTGACTCGCCAACCAAAAAGTGTTTCCAATAAACGGACAGAAAAGGTTCTAAATCGGCGTAGCTTCAAACGTATAAATCCGTAACACTGAACACTTCTGGTCTACACGCTCGCCTGTAACTAAGTGAACGATCCCTGTTCACCGAGCATCCAAGAACCCTTCAGCTCATCACCCGTGACTTCGTGTCACCATTTTTCATGGCTTTGCGCGCCTTTTCCAGCCCTCGACCGTTAAGCATGGCCATGATGTCTGCCCAGTGAGTTTCACCGCTACTGTTTGGTATGTTTACTTGAATGCTCGATCACATGGTGCACATAAAAAAAAACATCGCATTTCGTTTGTTGTAACAGAACGGTTACAGTTACGCAACATGAGTTGATCCCGAAACTTTTCTTCCGTCGCACGACTCCTCTCATTCTCCTCGATGAGCAGTTTCTCCAAAGTTTCCACCTGAGCCTTCAGTGCCGCTTGTTCGCGGTCTCGTCGATTAAGCTGAATCCGCAAACCAGCCTCCGATTCGCGTACCAGCTTCATCTCGTTCTCATATTGCCACTGCAGACCTTTGATCCGGTTCACTAGCTCCATCTCACGTTTCCGTCTCGTATCGACGTCCAACTGATGTTTTGCCACTAGCTCCTGGACAGCTCGATGTTCCGCTTCCGTCTGCCGTTGAAGCTGAAGTGCTTTCTGCTTCCGAAGCTAACCTGTCTCGACACTCCAACGCTTATAGTGAGCACCAATGCGATTAACACTCGGCACGGCGCTAGCACTTAGCTTGATTTCTTCCACCTTCAGCAGATCCGCGTAGGGCTGAAGGTCAATGAGCGGCAACTCTGCTGGTCCCTTTTTCTGACCGTCCTTTTCCGTGTCTCCTCCGACAGCGCCTTCAAGAGAATCCTCAGAGTCGATGGTGATGCTTCCCAAATTCCGTGGGATTGACTTCGCCTCAAATCCCACACCTGCTCTATCATCACCGGGGGGTGGGGAAATACCTGGTGGAATTCCCAGCGGGGTTGAAGAAGGGTGTACTACCTGCGGATTTCCTGAGGCCGAATACTCCGACAGATCAGCATTTACCGACGTTGACGCAGGTATCTGATGCCGATTACCTGGCCGGAACTCTCAGCTGCCTTCGTCTGTCGAATCCAATCTTCAGTACGTTTCGCACTCCTCTGGCTGCTCCGCATACTCCGCACACTTTTATCTTCTTCGTCGTCTTTCCGATTTAGCAGTTCATGCTTGCGCGCGATGAACTGTCTACCCTGCTCCAGCTTCTCCTGAAGTTCCTATTCGTTCAGAGCTCGTTCTCTTGCAATCCGCTCGCGATTCAGGTCCTCGAGCAATTTCCGTTCTTCTTCCAGGCGCTGCAGGTCGCGTTCCATTCTGGATCTACGAACACTCGAAGTACTGGAAATGCCGCTAATCTGGCTATGTGCTGGCTCGGACACACCAGGCACACAAACCGCACAAACGAAGCTCACAGAGCGTACCGTGGCCATGTTGACGTTGGCACAGGTAAAATGGTACAGTGCTCACAATGCCCACACTGAACCATATATTGCTCCGCGTTATTCGGCCGTTCGCATCCGGCACAATCGCATAACTCACCTCCGTCTTCATCCACTCTGGACGGGATGAAAGAATCTTCTGAAGACTTACTCGATGCCTTGTCGTCGTCTCCCGGGTTGAGGTTGGCATTCGCCTGCAGGGACCTCGTTTGCGACCGGGTTTGCCGCACATTAGACAGCGAGCTCATCTTGTTCCGGTGAATTCTTGAGAAAATGTTGCGGGAGATTCAATGGGGAGTTCTTTCAGCGAGATCGTTACCGAATTTAGGTTTTGATCAGCTCAAGCTAAAATGTAGTTATATTTTAGGATAGGCTTATTAATGATTCATCATCACAATTCAGTCTCCGTACTATGGTTTTATCTCACACACAACAATGTATCTCGAACAAATTTTAGCCTGTCCTGTAATTAGCTTGTAAGTTTTAATCTAGGTATAAGTGTACAAATTAACAAATTCACCTTTGTATTAATAAATCAAAAATAACTCCTACTTCTTGCAATTAATCAAAATTATCACCGACTATTTTAGAGCTCGTACACAATTCTCTTATCACTGTCTATTCATTATCGCTTTCTCCTTCTCATCACGTTTGAAGTTTCTCGCCTGTCAAACGATCCAGTGGGCATAGGTGGGCGCACACCAATGACGTCTATATAAGGTCTGGGGCAACGCCCTGCTTGCTTGTATTGGAAGCAAAAATAATGTAAATATTGCTGAGCCGACGAGTGATGACGTAACACTATTGAACTTTCTATTGGCGAGCATAGGTTCAGATAAAAAAATCGGTTAAAACATTTATAATTAATGCTGAATTATGGAAATAATCATGATACAAATGCCATTTATTGAGCAGAAGCATTTCCTCCCGATAACATGGATCATTTATAGTGAATTTAACTGAGGTAATTGAATTTTTGCCACACAAACTTTCAAACGCTGAGACTTGAGAATCGAGTAGCGATATAGAGCCAATTTTCCATCATCGGTAGACTGGAATCGGTTGAAAAATTAAGTTTTATAGCGCGTAAAATAAACAATCACGGAGCGAACGAATCAAAATAAATAGTATGACGTAGCACTTTGCGAGCTTTTGTGTAGCGTGCGCAAGGAGTGCAGTGGTATTAGTAACATGAGCGAGTTTTTCTCACTTCACTAATATTGTTGTGGCTACTGCGCCAGACCTTATATAGACGTCATTGGGCGCACACGACAATCGGTGTTCACAGTGGGCTGTTGCGGCGAACATATGGATCGTCACGTATTCCCAAACCCCCCCTCCCCCCTTACTGCGTGACATAATTAATGGACCTTCCTGAAGCTACCTTCGTATTTCAAACCAAACGTGCAACTGTCACAAGCACTATGCATTTGTTGACAAAGAAAGAACATTCGTTCATTCTACGAAAACAATACAAAAGGGCTACGAGTAATTTGTTACGAATAAAAAAGAAACGTCCCTCTGGTGGTTGCATGAACGACTGACAGATCTACTTAATCGGCTCAAAATATAAATGAAAAAAAAAGCGCAACCACGAGAAGTTGTTCGTGACATGGGATTTGATCTTACATTTTCAGGGAGAGCTGTTATTGAGTCCGTGGTTGTTCTCACTAGGCCACGTTGACTCGTGAAAATTAACTAGATTATTGTGCATGAAGTTCTAACTCTCGACAGCGCTTTCGTTTCTATTTTAGGATAAATTGATGCTTCCCATCATCCCAGCAGGAACACGGACATTTATGACTACAACCGAAGAGAAACAGCGATTGGCTGGCCTTCACGAAATTCATTTTGTGCAATGTACAAAAAGGTGTAATGATAGCATTTTGTTAGATGACAAACAATATGAATATTTCATACAATTTACGAGACATTGGTTCTTTGAACAAAATCCATTTTTACGAAACGAGTGAATGCTAATTTACAAAAATAAATTTTCAGTGTAGCACACAGTTATGCAATGGCCGGCGTTGACAGCGCACGCCGCAGAATATCTTTGTTATCCTCCGATGATAACTACAGTTAAAGCGGTGACAAGTATTATTTTTTGATTATAACATTAAATATTCCCATTTGAAAACAATTAACAGTTTTACAGTGCCAACATTTTTTAACACAATTTATTTAGGCCTGCCTCCATGTTTATAATAGGAGAAATCTTTGTTGGACTGCTATTACTTTGAAGGAAATTTTCTCAAAGAATGCAACAATGCTTTGGCAACACGGTCGAATGCAGCATACATCTGTTTTAAGCTCTTTATTTTTCCGATAATTCTATACCGTTCCTACGACAAAAAAGCATCTGTGGTTTATGTGAATCGTAAACAGTGTATTCATCTTGATACAATGTTATCCGTTCAGTGCTTGGTGGCGTGAAATTGTTTAGAAGCATTGTTTAGGTGGCGTAAAATTGTTTGTGGACATTGTTGTGTGGTGCTTACATTGACATTGTTGTGTCTTAGCTTACCTTTGCTTGTGTACGACCCATTACACACGCTCGTTTCGATTCCGAATTTTGCAGAGCTTTCAAACTTACAAAGTTGCATACCCGTAGGCGATTAAAAAATCATATTCTGAACCGTTACATTGCGGCGCATTGTAACACTTGGTAAAATACCGAGCAAAAAACCTATTATGGAATCATGCTAAATTTGTTCAAACACCGTGGATTCTGGAATAGCAGTCGCCTGTAGTGGATCATGTGGTTTGAGTTTCCATTTCACCTGCACAGGGATGACCAAATCACATTACTCGGCTTGTATGGCGAAAGTTGGATTGATCTATGACACTAAGACACTCTATGGATCTCATCCGAATTCCAATCAGCGCATCTTTCCGATCATACCAATTTTTATCAAAAAATCGACGAGCTAACTCTGAACGATACCGTGGACGATCCAATTAGCCGGTCTAGGTCCTGCGAAGAGACTTCTTTTTTCGAAGTCTTAGACGAAATCAACAGTTCTATTGCCCTTATTCCGGACAAATTTGTTGTTGGATCCAACAAACGACGTTTAGCTAAGTCGAGTTATTAGTACGAGACACTGAAGAAGTCTGCACATTGTAGACGAAATACGCGTATCTGTCAAGATAAGCAAAGGTAGTTGGAATTAAATGGAAAATACTAATCTTTCTTGCCCACCCAGGATTATGTATGGTCTGAAAATACTATGCTATGCTATGCAGAACTTTGTGTGTCATTCGTATGGGAGCGTCAACCCCTTCTCATTTTGAGAGAGCGAAGGGGTCTCAAACACCATTATAGAAACATTTCTTGCTTTCTGAAACCCTCATATGCCAAATTTGGTTCCATTTGCTTGATTTGTTCTCGAGTTATGCAGAAATTTGTGTTTCATTTGCATTGAAGTCCTCCCCTTTCAGAGAAAAGAAGGGTATCTAGCTATCATGAAAACCTTCTGCGGCTACAAAAACCCCTCCATACAAAATTTCACGCTGATCGGTTCAGTTGTTTTTGAGTCAGACAGACAGACAGACAGACTGAAATTCATTTATATATAAATGTATATAGATAGACAGATTGAAAAAGTCGTGTAAATATCGTGTATGTTTGATAAAAAGCTGACTTAAAGTTAATTGGTATTCAATTCAATAAGTTTAAAAAGTCCATTAATGGTTGCTTTTACAGTATTTTTATTCAAATTTCATAATAAAAACATTAGATTGTTACATTTATCCAGTTCAAACAGAATACTCCAACCTTCCTTTTTGATCCATCAAAAGGCTCCAGCCCATCAACCCCCACGTAGAGGAAACGGACACGGAATCAACGAATTTCTTCCATTTTGCCCTTATTTGCTGAATGTTGCTTCTAAAGTTACTTCTAAAGTTGCTGCTTTAAAATGACCCAGTATTTATCGATTGGTTGAATTTCCGGGCATTTCGGAGGATTCATTAGCTTTTTGAAAAAATCGACTTTGTTTGCAGTATACCACTCCAAAACCACCAGTAGTGGCAGCTGGCCAACCGGGTCAAAGAATAGTTTTGTTCCTATGCCTGCGGATGACACGCAATACATGCTTTTTCAGGCATTCTTCGATGTCATCTTAGGATGTCACCGTCGAGAATGAGACGAATGGTTCCGTTTTCAGGCCACAACTGCAAAATGTTTGCAAATCATGGCCTTCATCGCAAACTTGTTGGCTAACACGATCTAGAATCATTCCCACGTCCAGTCGCGATGTAAAATTTTTGACCGGGAAGCTGCTCGAAATCGAGTTTGACGTATGTTTCATCATCGATTAAAGTTCAACCCTTGTGTTTCGTCAAAACATGGCCGTACAAGAGCCTTACACGCTTTTTGGCCAAGGAATTCTGCTTCATGTGCCGGTTCAGATGTTTACTTGCTTTGTACAACTTGTATCCGTCCCTAGAATGGATGTTCCGCACCGTTTGAAAGTTGGCGTTGTACCTTTTGGCCACACTCCGGATCGAAAGACCGGTGTTGGCTTCAACGCATCTCAACACCTGGCTGCGTAGCTGACGATTCCTGATTCCTTTTTTTCGAAAGGTCCGCTGAATCCTTTCCACACTCAGGGTTTATTTGTTAGTTTGAGCACTCGACAAACTGTTGATTTCAACTACTGCACTTTTGCCAGCTTGGAACCAGACCAGATGTTTGTGCACAATATTTTTTCTTCTTTCGAGTTCCATTTGACGTTCTCTCTGAGCGCGATCGACTACTTTGATCAAGCTTGCACCAGTTGCTCGCTGTAGACTGGTGTAAATAAGGAAATGTAAATGTGTAAATAATTACGTCACGCAAAAATTGACTTTTCCCAAAACCCCCCTCCCTCCTTACTGCGTGACATAATTAATGGACCTTCCCTAAACCACTGTCAAAGATTTTCGATTCCCAATACTACACTGAAACCAAACATCCTCCTTCTGTCGAATGAATCCGCCGTCGGTTAATATTGAGACATTAAAATCGCAATTTTCGAATGATAGATTCAAGCGGACAACGATTTACTAGAAAACCAGATGATTTTCCTCCAATCGTTGGGCTCCGTAGCCATCTTTGGTCAACGGTAGTTGGAAGTGAGATGTTAATCTTGTTAATGCCTTTGAATGCATTTCAAACCAAACTTACATCGTTTTTTTTTATTAATCATTTATTTATACAGGCTCAATCGAATAATCTTTACAGAGCCAAATTTTCATTATTTATACATTTCATTTATCTTAAAACTGAAATTAAGGGATAGAAACCGATTACTCGCGGCCGTCTCGATGTTAATAGGAATTACAATTTAACGGATGGAAAACTGGGCGAAATTTGAAGTATGATTTACATAACACATTGATTTGAAACTTTGAATTGTCTAAAAACTTATAACTATACAATTAATAGTTTTCTTTTGGCTCGAACGTTGACTTATATCGTTGATGATGTTCAGTTTTATACGGACGTGTTTTTGGCAAGTGAAAAACCTTTCAAAGCGAATCGATAATAACTGCGCAATTTCTGAGAATATCGAACGACTAATTTGTTTTTCTCCGTGAGCGTTTCAAGCGACTAGTGTTTAGTGAGAGTTAGTAAAACAGCAATCAGTGGTGTGCAAACAGCACAAAGAAACGGTATGGCGACAAGCTCCGGGTGGGACCCCAGGTTGCCCCCACAGTGATAGATGGCAGACCTACGGGTCCGGAATGGATGGGCGGCGTTGGCATCCGGCCAGCTCGAAATCCTATCGCTTTGGGTCATGGATGAACGGAAAGAACTTTGCCCGTTCGTTGTTGGCATGTCCATGCAGGACCTTGTTGGTGATATAGAGAGTACGACGACGGAATCGGGTGGTAGTAGTATATGTGCTGCGTGTGCGTGATGCGCGACAGGTGACTAAGCTCCTCAATCTGAAAACGTTGTTCGATGGCACGGCGGTGGTGGTGGAACTTCACCCCATCCTCAACAAACGGCGCTGTGTGATCTCGTGCCGGGAGATTCAAAAGAAACCGAACAGGAGCTGCTTGAATGGATGTCGACGAGAAGGTGGAATTGGTGTAAAACGAATCACACGCATGCCAGACGGAAAAGCGACCAACACTCCAACTATCAGTCCTGACCATTTGGCCCCTACAGATTCGCACCAGAATGTACATTCCGGACCCAATGCTGTGTTACCGATGCTACGAGTACGGACTTACGAAATTCCGTTGTAAGGAAGTGGCCTGGTGCAGTAACTGCTCCGATGTGCATAATATGGACAAGGAATGCTCCGCTACTCCATTCTGCCGAAATTGCCAGGGACAACATGGACCTGCTAGTCAGAACCTGTCCAATTTACCAGATGGAAAAAGAAGTTACACTGGCTACATTTCACGAAAGGAATTTCCAAAGAGGAAGCACGCAAACAAATTGCTTCCGGAGGTGGCACTTATGCTTTTGTTAGCAAAGTGCAACACAGATTAACTGTAGCCCGTGAAACTACCGCTGAATCTGAGCAGATGAAGGCCAAGGATGACCTTATTAAACAATTAATGGACACTATCAACAAATTGAATGCCAGAATCGAAGTTTTGGAGCACAAAGACGTGCTGAAGAAGGAAAAGAAACGATCAAAGAAAGCCGCCAAAGCCAAGGAAGTTGAAAGTGTTTCCGCCATGGAGACAGATGCCAGCTCCCACCACTCCGAACGGATTGAAGCTGTTGCACAGGTAAGTGCCGCTCTTCAAAGCCAATCTTTGCTTCACACAAAACGACATCCTTCCACTGAAATTCACCCCCTGTCCCAAAGAAATCTCTTGCCTGACCACAGATCCCCCTAAACTCCTCTAACACACAGCTAATAAAAAATTCACCCGCAAACCTCAAAAATGTAATTGACCAACTACACACTTCTCAGGATTCCTCCCGCACTGACCCTCCCAGCCCTCAATCGAAAAATGGCCAACGTTTCAAACTCGGTAAATAATCAGACTCCTCATAAGCAACCCCCCTCTAATCTTTGCATTGCCTTACAGTGGAATTTGTTGGGTCTCAAAGGAAGACTACCAGAATTACAACTCCTAATTGCACAATACAACCCTATAGCACTCGCCTTACAAGAAACTTTAATTCCTAAATCTAAAACCTATCCAAACATTATTAAGAATTACGAACTCTACCTATGTGAAAATCCCGATAATCCCATGAAAACTGGTGCTGCAATGGCAGTAAAAATGATATTCCCAACCGTAGAATTAACCTTTCCTCTCCTCTAATAGCAGTTGCCGTCGAAATAGATTTACCTTTTAAACCGATTCATCTGTTCTCGATCTCTCAATTTGCTCCCATGACCTAGCATCCCAGCTGTCTTGGCCAGGGTCATACAATTTCACTTTCAATTGAAAATCGTCGTGGGACGATGAGCTGAGCATTCATCCCTTTCAATTGAAACACACTATCTTCTTTTGACAGCCACTTCTTAGTCAGCTTCAGCAAATCAATCTTCAAACAAACATTTTCGACTAAGCTTTTCACTCATCGGTGTTTATTTCAACCTTCGGTGTCATACTAGTATGAAACAGGACAGTTGAAATTCATGCAATACGTGCAGATTCATATTCATTTCTAAGGTATTCATTATTTTTAAAACTAGAGCAGTACCACCAGATAAACTTAAATTGTAGCACCGAAAACAATAATCAACCATTTTATAAAATGATATATGAGATTGCTGATATTTAAGTTGCTTTCACGCGATTGCTCCAACGCAAATGCAACAAATTCAATTTCAATAAGTCATCGCAGTATCAAACAGAAATGCGCTTAGTTAGCTCGGGTAGCTTTTTGTCGAGCAAAGTTACAGCAATGCGTGTATCGTCAAATGACAATACTTCTAGCAATACTGGCACGCATGTTTCGTTGTGTTCGCCAACCATTGCTCGGGTGGGGAGGATGAAGGCAAATCAATTTTAACGAAGTTGATTCACGGTCGTTCACCACGTCGTTTGAAGCAAACATGAATTTCGATTGAAACTCTTCCGACGGTGGCTAGATCGAAAATGAATTTAAGCTTACTCACGTTTGACAGGAAGTGTATTGGGAGAGAATCGGTGAAGGTAAGAGTTATCCACTACACGAAAGCTAATTGACGTGGAGTGAAATGAATACAAAAGCGATTCATTTTCATTTTATTGCTTCGACGATGTAGGGCCCTGGTCTTGGCACGTCCATGATGACTGCTGCGGAAGTGATCATCTGCCTATTGTCATCTCTCTGAACCGAGCCCCCCCAACAACCTCCTGCCGCCCTAGATGGAGGTACGAGCTGGCCGATTGGGTTAATTATCAGAACGAAGTGTTCGACAATTTCACCAACAGTCCACCTTCCTGCCCGGATGACTTCGTTCAAAGGTTATTCAATATAGCTGAACAGCATATCCCCCGGACTAACGGCTCTCCTGGTAGGAAGGCTGTTCCCTGGTGGAACCCAGAAGTTCGTTCTGCGGTCAAACTCCACCGTAAAAAACTCCGTGCTCTTCAGAGGATGGCAGTAGGCGATCGAAAAGACTCCCCCACTCATGCAGAATTCAAAGCCGCTAGAAACGCTGCGAGGACAGTAGTCAAACGGGCTAAGCAAGAAAGCTGTGATCAATTCCTTTCCTCCATTAATCCTGAAAGTACATCCAAGGAACTATGGGGGAAGGTTCTTAGGTTAAATGGGAGCAAAAGCAGACAACCAAACAGGCTCCGGATCAATAATCAAATTACAGACAGCCCCTCCACTATCTCCGAACACCTTGCTGACCATTTCTCCAAATCTCATCTTCCTCGAACTATTCTGACCACTTTCTTTCGCAAAAATCCTCTCAAGAATCATCCCCTCTGTTTTGATACTGTCACGAATCTAGAGTTTAACCTTGATTTTTCATTTGATGAGTTAGAGTAGGCTCTGCACAAAGTACAGGGTTCATCTGCAGGCCCAGACGCCGTTGGTTACCCTCTTCTCAAGAATCTTCCCCTCATAGGTAAAACCAGTCTTCTATCTCTGTTCAATAACATTTGGAATAATGGCGAAACCGTGCGTGGCGATTTCCCATACTCAAGTCCCTTGAGGAATGGGGAGTCAAAGGTCGCATGGGTCGTTATGTACAAAGCTTTCTGACGGACCGGAGACTCAGGGTCAACATTGGCAATAACCGATCTGAGTTGAGATGTCAGCAAAATGGTATTCCTCAAGGCTCAGTGATAGCCCCACCCTATTCCTTATTTGCATGCAATCCCTATTCAAAAATATCCCTCCCAATGTTTTCATTCTGGTTTACGCCGACGACATAACCATCCTCACCTTCCATAGCTTCAAATCATTAGGTCGTAAAAGAATACAATTGGCAGTTAACACAGTTTCCAAATGCGCTGATGACCACGGTTTTACCCTTTCACCTGAAAAATCCCAACTTTTACACCTTAGTTACAATAGAAAAAGATGAGCAAACTACCAGATATTACCCTAAATCGGTCCACCATCAAATCTAAACCTTCACTCGAAATTCTTGGCGTCTATCTCGACCAGAAGCTTACCTTTAGTCACCGTGCAGAAGCGTGCGTAAAACCACCGAAAGCGTCTACGTCTGATTAAAACAATTGGGTCTAGAATACCAAGTGCACATAGAGCCACCATCATTCGCGTGATAAATGGCTGGCTTACCCAAAATGTTTTACGGCGCTGGCCTATTTAGCAGAGGTGGTGATCAGGTGATCAAAAACGTCGGCCCATGTAGCAACAGAGATTTTCGCTACACCTCTGGAGTTATCGTCACTAGTCCCATCTCTTGCTATCATGGCCGAATGCGGTCAATTGCCCTTCGAGCATTACCTAGCGACCTGCATGGTGACTAAAGCCATCCGTTGGCTCAGTCATAACGGTCGAGATCAAGTCCCCTCGTAAGAAGAGCTGCCGCCCTTTTCAATTCCCTAACCAACCACGAAATTCCTCCAATAGCGTTGTTTACCAAACCCAAAACAAGATCCTGGAACATACACCCCTAACATTAACCTCTCACTTCTCCATCTAGTTAAAGCCGGCGATCCCCATCCATAATTCAGGCTCACTTCAATAAACTTATCCATGATAAATACCCCAGCACCACCACATATATACAGACGGCTCTGTTGCCAATGATCAAGTCGGTTATGGCATCACCTTCGACTCCACAATTCCCCGTTTCAGTTCTGCTTTACCATCACATTACTCCATTTCCAGTGCTGAAGCTTTGCCCTACTGCCCATAATTCAAGAAATGGCTAATATGCCATTTTAATCAAAATAAGAAAAACAGTGTTGCATGATTGTTGACACCCTTATTAAGGTACCCACTGTATAAAATTTTCAAAATAATGATTTATAGCGGCAAACGGCTTGAAAAACTAAATGGCTAATGTGTAATATAAATGATAAGTTGTCTAATGTGCATGATGATACCAATGCACAGTGGTCCAGTAAGCTACTTTAGGCGGACATGAGGTTTTCAATGGAAATTTGTGGTATTAGAGCTTTGGTTACTTCTGAGAACTTGTTGCAAACTAATTGTACTACAATTTGTATGAAATTATTTTTTTCTTGCATTAAACGCAAGAGTGGCGTATACTCTAACTTTTTTATGGGCCAATATCCTGAGATGGTATGTTTAGCAAAGTTGTAGAAATTGTTGTTATAAAAAACTTTGTACAACATATTTTTTGTCTAACTTCAAAGCCTACTGCGATAATTTTGAATTTTAGTAAATAATCAATTTTCGACTAAAAGTCAGTCATTTTTTACTTTTACCAGCTTGCTATGTTCTACAAAGTTGTTTGTTTTGACATTTGCTACAATTTTGCTGAATACACCATAGTTGTATTTCTTCTTGTTTTCATTTTATAGTAAATTTTCAGTTAAATTTACGCCATATTATAGGCCTTACAACATGAAATGGAGCACCTGAAAAAAATATGGCATACCATGACTTGATTCAACACACCTTAGAGTACGTTTAAGGAGAATTTGGGAGAGATGATATTTTTCTATTTTTTTTAAAGCTACTTTCTGTAACATGCAGTTTTCAATAAAAACATACATCAGGAGCTCAAATAGAATCAAAACACACAGAAATAATGGCTATCTCTGTTCAGTATATGACAACTACCACGTGTTTTCATAGAAAAACGCTTAATAGGATATTAGTTAATTTTTATTAAGTTTCGAGCTTCTTCAGGTAAATCAAACTGTGTCTCACCACGAGTTGTACGTCTGTTGATAAGTGAGATTACGGGATCGGAGGTGAGAAGAAGCCACTTGAAAACTTCTTCTGTAAGCGTGGAGATTTAAGCGAAGCTTGTTTTGTCAATGGTTGATACGAAGGTGCTGAATGACGTGACAGGAACTTATTCACAACAATATTACATCTGTTTGCGGTCGGTAAGAAGATCAAACATGTAGTGCCCCAGCTATATTTCTCTTAATGACGCTCAAATACAAACCATTGAGCAATTGTTGAATATCAGCTATCGGTTGACGTTGCCTAAGCCTTCGTGGCGTGTCAGTAAGGACAATGTGATCTTGAAGAACCGCCAGATGTCAATCCGGCAGGCTCTCAAAGAAAGGTTGGGATTGAGACTCAATGAAACGCACCTCGCCGATTTTTTAGCGAAGTAAATGCAGTTGTCGAAATCACAGGGCTCGATAAACACCTTTTAACGAAATTCGCAATTCTTCTAAAAGTCGTCAACCTGAACCGAGAAATTGAAGCAGAAGCTTTTGGACAATTTGCTCAAGATACATTTAGGATATATCGTGGATTGTACGATTGGCATGTGCTTTCTCCTACTGTGCATAAGCTACTATTACACGGTAGCGATATTATCAGGATTGCTGCACTGCCTTTGGGGATGCTGAATGAGGAAGCCCAGCAAACGAGAAATAAGTGCATAAGGGAACGTCCATTAATTACGTCACGCAAAAAGTGACTTTTTATACCCCCCCCCCCCCCTTGTCATGTTTTTTGTATGGACCTTCATATTTTTTTGTAAGGATCGTCACGTTTTCCCAAACTCCCCTCCCACCCCTACCACGTGGCATAATTAATGGACCTTCCGCTAAGGAACATTATCGGGAACTTGTGGTGAGACACAGTTTGATTTGACTCTGAAGAAGCTTCGAAACTTAATACAAAATTAACTAATATCCTATTAAGCGTTTTTCTATGAAAACACGTGGTAGTTTTCATAAACTGAACAGAGATAGCCAATATTTCTGTGTGTTTTGATTCTATTTGAGCTCCTGATGTATGTTTTTATTGAAAACTGTATGTTACAGAAAGTAGCTTTAAAAAAGATAGAAAAATATCATCTCTCCCAAATTCTCCTTAAACGTACTCTAAGGTGTGTTGAATCAAGTCATGGTATGCCATATTTTTTTCAGGTGCTCCATTTCATGTTGTAAGGGCTATAATATGGCGTAAATTTAACTGAAAATTTACTATAAAATGAAAACAAGAAGAAATACAACTATGGTGTATTCAGCAAAATTGTAGCAAATGTCAAAACAAACAACTTTGTAGAACATAGCAAGCTGTTAAAAGTAAAAAATGAATGACTTTTAGTCGAAAATTGATTATTTACTAAAACTCGTAATTATCGCAGTAGGCTTTGAAGTTAGACAAAAAATATGTTCTACAAAGTTTTTTATAACAACAATTTCTACAACTTTGCTGAACATACCATCTCACGATATTGGCCCATAAAAAAGTTAGAGTATACGCCACTCTTGCGTTTAATGTAAGAAAAAAATAGTTTCATACAAATTGTAGTACAATTAGTTTGCAACAAGTTCTCAGAAGTAACCAAAGCTCTAATACCACAAATTTCCATTGAAAACCTCATGTCCGCCTAAAGTAGCTTACTGGACCACTGTGCAATGTTTTTTGTTGTACAAGATAGTATTGATTCAGATATTTCTCGGCAACAGCATAGCTGATTTCATAACTTTTTATTGAAAGAAATTTTGGTATGAATAGTTCTATTTATTTGTAAACAGTTAATTGTTATGTAATGAAACAAACGGGAAACAGAAACGGAAATGAAATCATGTTTCTTCATCAGATTTTTCATCGTGTGTTGGAAGATTATACCAAAACATCTTTTTGTCGGGCGGGCAACAACGGCTCAATTTTTTGGTGATTATTCCTTGTTTTGCGTATAAGTTCGACTCCTTTTGGTAACACCCGGAACTGCATCGTTGACGAAATATCGAACTCGGGTGTCTGAATCTGCCTCTGCTCGATCTCTGGTGAAGAAGTTGCACGATTTTCTTGATCCAGAAAATGCATTGGCGTATGTAAAAAAATTATGCGATCCTCTTGAAAATGCACGATACGCTCCACCTCATTGAGTTTCGGTCGAGGTCTCAGCTTGGTTGCTGGTTTGCATATCATATCACAAGTAAAAATCAGATGATTACTGCATTTTGATGGCTACAGAATCTTCCTGGGCGGTGTTAACGCTGATCATAAAAATCTTCAAATGTATGAATTTCACCACCTTTATCTTTTTGATTTCATTCGCAGTTCAACAGCATGATGAAAAGAATCAGCAGACATAAACGTATGTCCTGGTTCAAAATATTTAAAATCAATAACGTTTGTCTCAAGCATCGTTGAATTGATAAGGAGGATCATGAATAAGAACAGATTCCAATTCTTATTTTGACTGCTACAGTTATCTAGCCAGAGCACGATTGCACTCCGCTCAATTTGTAGATATTTGAGGAAGCAACTCTTGATATCTGATGCTGTAGCAATACGTAACTTTTTTTTTTTTTTTT
>JASCZW010008586.1:0-49102 GCA_034211315.2 Aedes japonicus
TTGTTGCTATTTGAATTCAGTTACGTATTATACCCACTGCATCATTAAAAGCTTTGACTGGCATCCACCACGTTAATACGATCGCGTTCATCGGACAATAATCGCACTACCTTTTGTAAAATGCCATACAATTAATATCTTTGGGTCACTAGAAGACAAGCTGCACCAGCAATAAAGAATAAGCGTTACATTAAAGTACTGATTCTTGTGGTACTCATTTTTCAATGAGTATTTCTTTGATGTGCTACTACGATCCTCGAATGTCATTTCAGGAAGCTTTTTTATGTTGATCAGTCTCACGCCTTTCTGAACTTTGGGTGCGTAATGTCATCGACGCCATCAATAAACATTTTCGTGTGTACGTGTAACGCAGCATGTTTAATTACTATGATGAAACTATTTCAGCAAAACTTAGCACTACCAAAAGATGAATATCTTGATACAACATGAAGTCGATTTGACAGCGGTCCGGTAATATTTGATGAACCTTGACCGCGGCGGCAAGTGCTGTTTGGAAAATATTTTTATATGTAACGTGTTTTGAAGAATTTGACTGATTGTGAAAGTAAAGGTCAGCAAAGAACTCGGTTGTTTCCTAATTACAACGTTCTGTAAAGCGCGGAAGATAAATTGTGTGTGTATATATTTTGCCAGTCGTTATTTTATTTTGAGTCAAGCCATTTGGTTATTATACTGCTTTATGTTGACAATTCTAATGAAAGATGTACTGAACGGTACCTGGTAAAACTGAGATCATCATCATTTATGCGAAGAAAATTCAGTAATGAACGCGCTAACTGAATATTATAAACGTCAAACGCTATATTTAAAATATTTTAAACGCTATATCTGCGAAAATAAGTTATGGAACCTAATGATTCGGACTACTGTGTGCGGAATGATTTTTGGATATCGTGGCAACTGTACAAAATAGTAAAATAAACTTTGGGCTACATATGATTTACACAATGAAAAAAGATAATTATCTTTAAATTATAAAATTAATGATGCACGTCGATATAATATTATTTTTATCAAGTCGTGTTCACTGTGACTGGCAGTATTGTTACGTCAAAAATGTTACGTCATAGTTATAATCTTCACACGGTAATCAAACTTATCCTGCGCCTTTTTTCTGCTGCTACGATATTATTCTAAAAATCTTAATTTATTAACATTTAATGACATAACTACATTGTTACAAAAGTGCAAAGTGATATTACCAAGTTAGTTAAAAATTTGCTAAAATAACCCATCGGCAGGATTTCATCGCAAGGGCGATACGGTCAAAATTTGGTAATATCAACGGCATATTTTTCAATTTTTGCATTTAAAAAACTTCGAACTTCCCTCATTTTGAGGTGTGTAAATGTTGTATTTTGATTTCGGTCTCTGAACATTAAAAATGTAAAATCAGCGGAAAAACGTAATATATCAAATTTTGCTCACGTCAATCCAGCTCTCTTTCAAGTTGTAAATCGCTCAAAGTTACCAAATCCTTGATGCAAATGTCATTAAAGTGTTTGGGAACGTTTGTAACAGCCGGACGTCTGGATGGAAATCAAAACCAAATAACAGGCGGCAAAGTTAACGTAGTTTCCATGAAACTGGCCTATCTCAAAGATGCTATAATCAACTGGTGCCCGTAATCCCAGCCATTGCGTCGACAAAAAACTGACGGACTGTCGACTTACAGAAGGTAAGTGACTCAAATCGCGTCAGCTAAAGTAACGGCAAGTGCGATCCGGAGCTATACACGACAATTTTATTTTTTTGAAGCAGCTGCGTGGTAATGGACGAAACCTACGTCAGCTATTGCAGCAGCTTCCGGGACAGGTTTGTAATAAAGGAAGGAAAAATTAGCGAATGTACTCAGCTTTGCAGAAGCTGTCGAAGTTCAAGGAAATATATTATCTGGTTTGAATATCTTTCTCGGCGAAAAGCAGCATTTCATAGCTTCCGGGACTATCAGCAAAAATTTGTGAAGGTGTTTGAATAAACGTCTGCCTTTCCTGAAGAAACACGAGACATTCCCATCTGTTTGGCGGATTTGGCATCACACCATTATGGTAAAAAGGCCACATGGGTACGCCGCCAACAACGTGCCAGGTGGTTCCCAGAACCGCGAGCTATCCCAACAGGCTCCGCCAGTGAAAATACTGGGCGCTATTGTCAGCGGAACCTAGAAGACCAAAAACGCAGGACGACGGCAGTTCAAAATAAACTGGCATGGCGAAGGTGGACAAGGTGGCTGTACAAAATCTGATGAGGAGGTCAAGCGTAAAATGACCCGGCAATTTCGGATTTGGAAAAGCGACTAACTATGAATGTTTCCTGAATTTATACTAATTGAACTTGAAAAAGAAATTTATGTGTTGATTTTTAAATAAACGATTTCTTCGAAATTTACACGCGTTTTACGCCCGTACAAATTTTGACCGTATCACCTTTATATGCTTTTATATACATGAACTTTGTAATAATACACGCCATACCTTGCGATTCATTTCACATTTGAAAAAGTACTCGAGATATCGCGACTGCACTGGATACTTATTTCATCTTGAAATTGTTTTGGTGAATTTCGCTTTTAAATAACGGTGTATGCAGAATCGTTGCGACACACACAAATATTTCGGAAAAAAGTAGCCGTTCAATCAATGCATCTTCAGCTCAGGATATTTGTTCTGAATATTGTCCCGTGTTGTTTAATTCATTTCGTTCCATATCCAAATGTCGAACCGCTTTCTTCATTTTTCTTTAGATCCTGTATAACATTTGGACCAACTTTTTTTTTTTCGTGGCAATCCATTTTTCTTCATATCTTCTTCAATTTTACTTTCCTTGGAAGCTGATACCTGCTTTATGCCTGCTAATTCGTGGGTTGAATGCTTCCCAGCATGGGGTGACTGTTGGCGGGCATTATTGTTTGTATCTGGACTCTGTTTGGAAGATGGTGAAGGGGGACCATCGTGTGGCCTCGACAGTAAGCTTTAGTATTCCTTTGAGTTCACCTGCCCATTGACATTCCAGTTGTCACGAATGAGGTACTCCACTTTCCTGAGAATGATGCTTGCCAAATCATATATTTTTTGGCAAACTTTGACATCTTCTGATTTTAATGTCATAAAGACATCGATTGCATGATGAGCAGTGAAAAAACTGGAGACTCAAAGGCTGCGGAAGTCTGGATCAATGATCCGACGTTCGTGGTACCAATTTAAAACACAGACACCGTAAAAATATATCATTCCCATGACTTTCTGCTGGTGGCACGATGAAAGATTCAGGACGCTACCGGGCGATATAAAATTTCGCCGTTATCGGTCTTCCAGCTCCATCTTCACCAGCTGGAAGGTGCTTTTATCTGCTGAGTAGAGCACAAAGCGTCAGCAATGCACATCGAACTAATTCCACAAAATTTCAGCCAGGTGGCTTTAGCAATTCCAAAAGTTACAACCATTTTAAAAGGAACCTTATTGCAATTTGATTCCATGCAACTCTACCTTTTCAGAGCTGTATAAAACAAGCACCACTTTTATCCATGCCAACTTGCGACCGTTGAAAAAATTAGGTAATCGATGCCGGCACTGGTGGTGGACTGGAGTGATTGCATTTTTGTGTGCCATTTCACTTAATAATCGGTTCAGTGGTTATTGGGTTGTCATCCAAACAGAAGAAAACGACACACGCCGTGGAAGAAATCTGCGACATGACTCCGGTGGATCAGGCAACTGAAATCACCCATACAACTGTATGTCTGGTGGTAAAATAGTTTGAAGTCCCAGACGACCGAGCAGCGGCGGGCGACTGGAAGAAAATCGAAAACCCAGCTGAAGGCCACCTTGAGGCTGGAAGGTGTTGGTTATTTCGGTAATCGAACGCTCGATTGCGGCGGCTTAAGCTCTGAAGAAGCAAAGTGTTCCGCCTGGTTCGTTCAGCAGCATGAAGCGAGTTGACTTCGCGTATTAAGGTCCTGGAACGCACAGATCAGCGGTCAGCACGGCCAAATCCCGCGCGCAAAGGAAGCTGTATCGAAGTTGGTTAACGAAACCAATGTGTGTGGTTATGGATGGCCAGAAACCTACATCAAGGCAGACGCAAAGCAAATGTCCGGGGCTGGAGTTCTGCGGTGCCAAATCACGGTTTGATGTTTTGGAAGACATAAAGAAGAAGAACAGTGGACCGAATTCGCCTAAAATACTTTTGCTCTGTGCAGGCCATATGTCAATGCAGAGTAACCCCACGATGAGCATATTACGCGTACATCAACAACGGAACCATCAACATGCGAAATTGCACTGCTGCAAGTGCCTCCAGAAGCGTCTGCATTGCCCTGTGTCGCGGTCCCACGGAGGCTGAGAGGTGCTCTTTTGCTGCGGAGCCTGGCATCGTACGCCATTACGCGCGATCGACGTTGGATTGGTACAGGAGACAATAACGTTTGTTTTGTACTGCAAAATCCGCCATCCCCAAATTCACCCGGGGTTCGTCTGATGCGGAAAAATTTTGGAGCCATAATGAAGCCAAAGTTCAAAAATGCGTCCAAGGTGTGTATGAGACGAGCTGGAAGTTGAATAAAAAATGCATGGCGGTGACCTAAAAGGTCGCCTCCATTGTTGCACGAAATCGTGATGAGGGTCTGTAGAGAAAGATGTGGGCTTTCAGCAGAGGAAAGGACATTGAATAAAAGTAGGTAATGCAGAAACATATCCATAACGAAATATTGGTTCATTCCCTGCAGGTTTTTAAGAAAATCCGACTAAATGATGCTCTTTTTGCGTGACATAATTAATGGACGTTCACCTACCGCTGAGCTCGGTTTACCCATAATCACAAAAAAGTGCACAAACCCATGCATGGGTAGAGGTAAAATTACCCATATATTTGAGTAAATTTGTTTGAGAAAAAATACTCAAATATGGATAAGCAGTAATGTGCCCGTAAGTATGGTGCTATGTGCACTTTACGTGATTATGGGTGTTCTTGACCCATGTTTGGAGTGAACTGAGCTCAGCGTGTAAGCTATGTTTTACACTGCACACGGAAAAAGAATCTTGTAGCTTGGTAAACTACTATTTTACCCGACTTCTCCCATCTTTAAAGCTACCATGAAATTTCAGTCAAATTCACCCACGTTTATGGTAAAATCTTCCAGCGTTTGTGGTATTATTGACAGGCCTCCTATCGATATCAACCGCACCGCCGGTTGGATCTAATCGCATGGGCATGGTAAAATCAAACCGTATTTATAGTCCAGCTGAAAATTGTTGGTGTTGCGCTTAATTTAACCCTCTGAAACGGTAATTTTTACTGCGGTTTTTTCCGTGTAAGCTTTAATAAAATGCCACTCTCAGTAGCAAAGAAAAAGCTTAGGAAAAATTTTCGCTCGGAAAAAGCGCGCCCATCGTTCAAACTTCTTTAACGCTTTGTCAATTGTATATTTTTCTGATGCTCCCAAACATTTTTGGCTGAAAATTTTGCACCACTGAAAGGGTTGCAATATTTTGAAGTTTTTCTTTACATCATGTGAAAAAGTTATTTTCGGATCTGCCAATTTTCGAAAAATCCGTATATCTGGAGATACCATTTGCCATATCGGTGTGACCATGGCCTTAACTTATATATGGGAGATATTGTGGACATATTTTGAACCGTTCTATCAAGAGGTTTTGAAGTCCAGCACTGCTGCCAACATGATGATATTTTTCCTTTTTCAACCGATATTGACCGTGCTGAAATATCGATTTGCAAAAAATAACACGCGGCGATTCATTAATGCAGTTTTCGGTTACTCTGCCAGCGCGGAACTGGGTTCGCCTAACAGCTTTATCAAAACGATTTTTTTATTCAACGAGTCTATTGCACGGAATGTATTAACCCACCTGAAGTACAACTTAATCTTGCGTGCAATTTTGATGCAATACTGCGCTGATATTGATGAAAAAAATAAAATTATAATATCACTATACGGTATTATGATATCATTAACTGTCAATACAGTGCTATAATTTTATTAACGGTGTATGGTCCTCTATCGCGCACTTATTGGCCTGCTTTTTTAATTTGTTGACGTACGGCGGAGTCGTCACCTGGTGGCAAGTCAATGTCCGTTCAGCCAGGTTCGGCGCATCGAGCAGTTTGCGCATGTTGGAAGCAAAAGTATTGTAAGCCATTGCCTGTGCGCGTGCTGGTGATGACGTCAAACTACCGCCGCATTCCATACCTGTGAGCTGATGGTTTGACATCACCATAATCAGCTGACTCCGTGTAAAGGTAAACGACTGGGGCGAAACACAACACCACCACTATACGTTTCCACATCTCACGAATGCCAATAAGCCACGGACAATCTGTCAAACTAACATGTACCCTCCCAAAACAGAATTTACTCTACAATCACATTGTTGTCAAGATCAATATTTTAATCTTGAATATGAATTAGTAATATAATACGATTTGATGGGAAAATTAAAGATATGTCTCCCTAGGTATTAACCTTACTTTTTTGGCAGTTCAGAGGAAAGCTTGTTTACAAGGTGTTAGAATTTGAACCGCTCGAACGAAATTTTACGTTTGGATTTTCCCGGATTCTGTAGATTAGTTTCAGGAAACTATGTAAAAATAAGCACTGGTGTCTGTTTTCCGTCAATTTTACTTCAATCGTAATAAATTTAGAGCACAAAATCTCAAACCGGTCTTACCGAAAATATTCTAATGTCCACATAAACAAGCTCCTGAACTGTCAAAACTGCATTTGATGACGCCATGATTGCATGTGATCTATTGGGTCGGATCTGGATTCGCTTTGCTGGAATCCGACCCAACATCGATAGAATGACTCGCTCTCTTTCGGGGTCACTACCTGGATTCGCAATACACACGGACGCGAACTGCCAAAATAAACCGATTGTTTGTTTTTCGTTTATGTTTTGTGCTGTCTACCGTCCGTTTTCGTTTGGTGATTGCGAGTGCAGAGTCGGACACTGGGCCAGGTTAAAACCGAAAACGACATAAGCTTGGGACCTATCTCCAAGAAACAATTTTGGTTTTATGAAGACCATGATTTAGCCTTTTACCGTGTGCTTTCAAATCACAATAAAACTCGGATTGTTACTTGGAATGTGTTCCAGTACTCTTCCTGAGCCAAAACTGCTTCATAACAATTTTGTTGCCTAACTCTCCAGCTCTCTGCTAAAACCTTTGGAGATTTAGAAGGATTATGGTGCTTCCTGGCTTAAATTATCTGAGTGGAATGAACACATTTTTGGTTTGTAATTCAAAGCATTGTTTGATTAAAAAATACACTAACTTAGTAACCCGTGCGAAAACATTTATACTAAACCAACTTCTTGGCCAGCGTTCTGCCTCATGTCATGCGATTTGAAAATAAATCTTTTAATAGGTCATTCTCACCTCACCTTCTTATATCTTCTAATTCCGCTTTCAGGAGGTTTCACTGACCCTCGAGCGGCTGCCGCCATGGCTTCCGGTACTTCCTCGCCGCCAACGGCGTGCGCAGTTCACGGTGGATTTCCTCGCGCGCGCCGTCGGGATCGGGGCTGCAATAACACCACGCTGGCAATCAGCAATTTCCAATCACCAAAGTGCCTCGTCGCTTACGCACCAAACTGGTGGTGAGACTATAACAGCAGCAGCCAATACACCGACGGAACGGCGCAGCGGTCGAAACAGTGGACGAAGTCATCGCTGAAAAAAGTCGATCGGTAGAACGAATTGAGGGCCGCAAGTTAGCCACGTCAAAGATCAAAGAACAGCCGAAGAAATCCTCCTCGGAGGAAGGGGAGAATCTGATGATCAGAGGCCACTACCGGTGGAGGAAAATTCTCCACAACACGCAGCATTACGCCACTGAAGAGGATCGACAAGTCCAAAGATCTTCTCCCAGCTGGATATGAATCGCATTTGGTGGACACGCTGGAGAAGGACATGTACTACAAGAAATCCAAATGTGCGGTGGAATGACGTTGCTGGGTTGAACGAAGCAAAGCAATCCTCCAGGAAGCTGTAGTTCTGCCAGTCATTCTGCCTGACTTTTCCAGGTATTCGACGTCCGTGGAAGGGTGTTTGATGGTGGGACCGCCACGGCACAGGGAAAACCATGCTTGCGAAGGCAGTAGCAACAGAGTGTGGAACAACTTTCTTCAACGTATCCTCGAGCACATTGACTTCAAAATATCGTGGAAAGCGAAAAAGCTTGTACGACTACTGTTTGAGATGGCTCGCTTCTATGCTCCCAGTACGATATTCATAGATGATTGATTCCCTCTGCGCCAGTCGAGTAGCGATTCGGAACACGAGGCCAGCAGGCGTTTCAAAGCGGAATTACTCATTCAAATGGATGGATTGAATGCTTCTAAGTGAGTGCTTCGGAATTTTCAAATGTTTTCTTTTTAATAAATCGATCTATTTTTTTAGCGATGAAAATCATCATGGTACTGGCTGCTACTAATCATCCCTGGGATATCGATGAAGCATTCAGGAGACGTTTCGAGAAACGAGTCTACATCGGTCTTCCGAATGATAACACCAGAAAAGCACTGCTTGAGCTGTGTCTGAAAGGCGTGAATATGTCCCCGGATCTGGATACGGAAACAATAAGCTGACCAACTCAGGGGCTACACCGGATCGGACATTGCCAACGTCTGTCGGTATGTACTATTGAACGACAAGCTTTCAGTTCTCCAATAACTACATATTATTTCTAGCGATGCGGCCGTGGTGGCATGAGGAGACACCTCAATGGCTGCTACCTTCGAAATCAAGATGATTTGACGGGAAGAGGTAGACTTGCCGGTCACGGCTGGGACTTCCAGGGACGCGATGTGCAACTCGCAAGTCGGTATCGGCCAATGATGTCACCTGTTGTGAAACGTGGATGGATGATGTACGGATCGTGCTAGTGCTACATCTAAGCTCAAGGAGTATTCTCGATGCTTGCTGGCGAGACAAGAATTCTCAACGATTGCCATCATAGGCACTCATACCAATAATTACGCTCATTTCCTTCGTCACACTCTGCCACTGATCTCATGTGAAGTTACCGTGTTCCAGGATCTATGTTGTGTTCATTCACCACCTAAGTATTTGTTTAGCTTATGATTGGATGAAATTATTTTGTTTGTTATTGTCAACTGATGTTCATGGATTGTGGAAAGAAATCGGTCTGGAACCCAGATGTACAATATCGATACCCGACAACTGAAAACAAAACCTGAAATCAATTCCAATTTCATCCCGGTGGGTGATTTCTTTACGAATTAGAGTACACTCTATTCTGTTTCTGCGTTGTAATTTCTAATTATGAATAATAATTAAATTCGAAACAATCTGATTCTGGCATGGCGAAGAAAATCGCGTGGAAACAAAGTTTAATGAACTTAGGTTAAAATTCAGTTAATCCCAGTTATATGTAAGAACGCTCTACAATCTTGTAATATAATATTAATATTGTTGTTTTCCACAGTGGTATAGATAAATAAATTTGCTGAATAAGTATAGCGCTGGTTTGCATTTTTATTCCTTCAAATTATTGAATGCCTATTGTGGAGTTCCACTGGCCACATAGGAATCACCCAGCGCTATTAATGCCTGGAACGCGGGAATAGGTCTTACCTCTACGGATGCTGAAGATAGAAAGCCGAGTGTAATTGCGGCTCTAGTGGCTCATGCTTGTCCTATGTAGAGCTTACGCATACTGTCTCATAATATCTCCACAGGGTTGCTGCACCCAAGTTCAGGCTATGTTACACTCTGGCATATTCATCCCACACATCCCCCTTCCTCGGCATAAAATAGTAATGTAATCTCTTCAATTAATCTTGTTGTTTATATCTTGTTTGTATCTTGCTGCTTTAAAAAGTTGAAAGCTTTGCTTTCTTCGTGTCCCCATGCCCACGTTTTAGTGGTGGTCGTGGCCCATAGTGGGCTTGAGATGTTCGCAAAATTCTTTAGGTATGGGCTGATAAACGAAGCCAGCCCCAGGAAGCTTCTAAGCTCCGAGAGTGTTGCCGGTTCTCGGAAGTTTCTTACGCTGCTTATTTTCTCCTCATCTATATGGAACCCTTCGGCATCCAGCTCGTGACCTAAGAACTTAATCCTAGTTCTATCGAATTCACATTTTTCGGTGTTGAGAGTCAAGTTATTCTCTCGGAGGATTTGCAGAACTTAGTAACGGACCGTCGAAGCCTCTTGCTAGCGTCTTCGCAAATATTAGGACGTCGTCTATGTATATGATTATATTGTTTTGCATCTTTAGTATACGCGTCATCTCCCGTTGAAACACCTCAGGAGCCCAGTTCACCCCAAACATAAGTCGGGTAAACCTGTACATACCGTCCTCGGGCAAGAAGGTAGTTAAATCTCTTGATTCCTTCGCCAACTCAAGGTGGTGAAACGCGTTACTGAGATCCAGCTTCCAGAGAATTTCGCTCCGTAAAGCTTCACCTTCATTTCCTCGATCTGTGGTAGCCGGAAGTATTCTCGGTTGATGGCTTTGTTTGGAGCCCTCATGTTCACTACAAGTCGGAAATCGTTTTCCCCTTTCGAAACGGCCGACATTCCGCTGATCCAGTTGGGTGCCGACGTGACCTTTCGATTATGTCACGCTTTTCCATTTCTCGCAGCCTACGCCTAGCTCCTTCCCCTGTATGCGGCTGGTACATTATAGTACGCGTTTTTAACTGGGGCAAGTGATTTGTTTACACCAAACTTGACCCATGACACCAGGCATTTTTCGGGAATTTTCCTCGTCGTTCAAAACTTCGCCATAATTTACGGTTGGCCCAACTCGCAACAATCTCAAGTCGATCGACCAAGGGCGATCTGAGTCCTGCTGTACGACGTAGAATATATCAGTAATAGAGGGTTTCGTGGAATCTGCTGCGGTGATTTTGGCCTGGAATGCGCATTTCACAATCATGGGATCCTTAGAACCGTAGGCATGTATTCCCTTGTTGGGATGCTCAATCAGTTTAAGTTTTGGCTTGCCTGAGTCACCATGCTTCAGGCGTTCCAATCTTGTCCGCCAATGACATTTTAGCATCGGCACCAGAGTCGATAAGGAAGCGAATCGGACTCGGAGTGACCCCAAACTACACCCAACCAGGACGTCTTCCAAGGAGAGAGCGTTAACAAACTAAAATAAAACATGAACACGATGTTGCAATGGTGTTATTCATTTAATTCCAAAGAGATATGCAATATATTTAATGTTTCAGTACCTGCTTGCCTTCTTCCTGTGCGTCATCTTCAGACAAGTCACTTCCGGGACCCTCTCGCTTAAACTGGATAGCATTTACGCGGCTCTTCCGACAGGCTGCCGCAAAGTGGCCACGTTTACCGCAATTGATACAATTCTTCTGTAGCGCTGGACAAATATCGTTCCTGTGGTATGTGAGATTGCACTTTGTGCAGCGGGAACGTCGGCCATGGCCATAATCATGTTGACGACGTTTCACGGGTGGTTCACCATCGTGTTCGCTCACAGATCTGTGTTTCCTGTTGGGCTGGCGGTTTGACACATACCGTTTACTTACTTCAAACACGCCGACGTCCGCCGTTTGGATGGTTTCGGCTTCGTACGCCTCGTCACGAGTGGCTGCCTGTACGATGAAGTTTGCCTCATGTCCATAGATCCTTGATCCATAGATGCATTTCTTTCAATTTTGCATTTAAAAAACCTGAACACCCCTCATTTTGAAGGTGTGTGTGTGTAGAATGTTGCTCCTATTTTGATTTTGGAATTCACTCTTCAGTTGTCAAAGCAAGAAGAGTCGTCCAAGCAAGAAGTGCTCTTCAGTCGTCCAAGCAAGAAGAGCAGCGTATCAAAATTTTGCTCGCGCATCGCGAAAATCCGAGCTACTCGTACGCAAAGTTGGCAAAATCGCTAAAAGTTGCCAAATCAACCGTTACAAATGTAATTAAAGTGTTTGGGAACGTTTGTCGACAGCCAGGAAGTCTGGATCGGGGGAAATCGAAAACCGGAAGCCGCTGAGACGACAAAGAGAGTTGCCGGTAGTTTCAAGCGAAACCCTAACCCATCTCTCCGAGATGCCGCAAATAAGCTGGGTGTATCGTCTACAACCGTGCATCGAGCCAAAAACGAGCCGCACTATCGACTTACAAGAAGGTAGTGACTCCAAATCGCGATGATAAACAAAATACGACGGCCAAAGCGCGATCCCGGAGGCTGTACACGACGATGCTGACGAAGTTTGACTGCGTGGTAATGGACGACGAAACCTACGTCAAAGCCGACTACAAGCAGCTTCCGGGACAGGAGTTTTATACGGCAAAAGGAAGGGGAAAGGTAGCAGATATTTTCAAGCCCACGAAACTGTCAAAGTTCGCAAAGAAATATCTGGTTTGGCAAGCCATCTGTACCTGTGGCTTGAAAAGCAGCATTTTCATAGCTTCCGGGACTGTCAACCAAGAAATTTACGTGAAAGAGTGTTTGAATAAACGTCTGCTGCCTTTCCTGAAGAAACACGGTTGTTCCGTACTGTTTTGGCCGGATTTGGCATCTTGCCATTACGGTAAAAAGGCCATGGAGTGGTACGCCGCCAACAACGTGCAGGTGGTTCCCAAGGACAAGAACCCTCCCAACACGCCAGAGCTCCGCCCAATTGAGAAATACTGGGCTATTGTCAAGCGGAACCTAAAGAAGACCAAAAAAACTGCTAAAGACGAGCAGCAGTTCAAGGCAAACTGGCTTTCTGCGGCGAAGAAGGTGGACAAGGTGGCTGTACAAAATCTGATGGCAGGGGTCAAGCGTAAGGCCCGGCAATTCGGATTTGGAAAAGCGGAAGCCTAACTGAATATTTATCCTGAATTTTATACTAATTGAACTTGAAAAAGAGATTTAATTTGATTTTTTAAATAAACGATTTCACCGATTTACACGCGTTTTACCTTAACCAAATTTTGACCGTATCACCCTTTATTCAAAGGATCCAGAATGTTTCAAGGGTGATGATTTGAGAATGCTTCCCCAACTCTTTGAAGGTTCCATTGCTTTTCATTGAACCTAATGTTTAAATCAACAGTAAATATTACATCCATAATGTTTTGAAGAACCTTCGTCAAGATACACTACAAGAATGCACCATATTGCTTCCGAGGTTGCTTCCGGCCAGACTCTAACCAGTCGAAAGCTACACAGGCTTGGTGTGAGGACAATTTTCGGATTTTATTTCGTCGAAAGAATAGCTTGTCTCTTCACCTGATTTGAATTCTCTCGACTTTTATGTATGGGGCTACATGTTGGGAAAACTTTTGAGAAACGTGTGGTGAAAATATGGAATGACATGCCACAAGATATCATGCGTGCCAGCTGTGATGCTTTCGTATAACGCATGCAGCTGGAAATTAAGGCAAACGGAGAAAGATTTAAACGGAACTAAATCAAGACAAAAGTCTAAGATATACCAAACATGAAATACATTGAAAATTAAAATTCATGCAAGCTTCTCATTTTTATGATCATATACTTCATTGACAGGAATTCTCACTTACCCTGTACTAAACACTAATGTGTGGCCTCACAGCACTCCAGACTCAAATCCATCGGATTTTTTGTTTGATTCTACGCGATGTCAAAGCTGAATGATTACAAAATCAGCAAATTGGACCAGTTCAAGTCGCTCTCAAAATCTGGGAGGAAATCCTCGTGAAATCCGTGCTTGCCGTTTATGATACGTTAGAAAACCGATTGGAGCTTTAAGGGGATGTAATTCCCTGTAAAGATATGCTGAAATTATTCTCTTTAAACAGTACATTCAATGTAACCAAAATAAAATATATGGTATTCTCATTGCATGTATTGAAAGCATATCCGAACTTATTGAACGCGTATATCCGTGTAAATGTGTGTGAGTATGTGTGTATGGCAGTGATACCTCAAAGTAAGGCGTTGTTTTCAGTAAGCATTGGACCTATTTGGCTGCCCAAACGCCAAATGGATTGCCTCGTTTTTCAATCTATTTAACTTGTTCTGGTGAATATAGATCATTAGTGTATAGTTGACCGTAATCATGTTGACCCTATCCTTCGACCGCAAAATAAAATAAAATGAATATCCAATAAGTAAATTAATAGAAGGTATATTGCATGATAAAAAGATGATTATGATGAAGGCATATTGCATGGCCAGGATCAAATAGGTCAAATGACTGGTGTTCCGGATACCCCTAGGAAAATGACCAGTTTCTGACTTGAACCAAAACTCGTTATGAATGAGAAACCCTCAAATGAAAAATAAGAGCACCGAAGACCACATTGGCCAATCCCAGTCATGTTCCGAGTAATCCGCTTTGGCTTTCTTTCCAAAGACAATAGCAACTACAATTCAACAAACATATAAATTCTAGAAAATGAGAAGAATAACTAATCTAACGGGTAGCAACTAAAATTTTGGAATTTCTTTCTCAAGCTGTCAAAAAAAGACAAACATAGTTGAAGAAGATCTGATTTATTCAAATAAAAGATACATTGTCCATTGTTGAAAAAAATTAGTGAACATTTGAAAACGGTCCGTAATCGGATATTCGGCGAAGCTTCCGTTTGATGTCGGAACAGGAGCGTTGTACGGCCTCCATGTCAACTTTGCGAATGCATCTCTTGATTCTACCAATCAACTGTTTGCAATTCGTGGCTCTCCAGTTATTTTTGTACACCAAGGAACTCAAAACCCCGAAGAAATCTTCGATTGGGCGACACTGAGGCAGATTTGTCGGGTTGTGGTTTTTGGGTACAAATGGGATCGAATGGGTATTCAGGAACGATTGTGTTTTTATGGCGTAATGCGATGACGCTTTATCCGGCCACAACACGTATTGTCCATCAGCATGATGTTTTTGTAGAAACGGGATCAAAATTTTCTTCAAACATTCGTTCAAACACATCTTGATTGATTGCCAAACCAGAGGGCTTGAACCATGGCTTAGAAATGCCTTTCTCGGAAATGGCAATGTACAGCATCACTTTCTGTTCAAACTTATGTTTAAACTTTTATTTTATGTTCGGAGGTGTAGTAGAACTATCCGTTGAATAGTATCGATCGTTTCCGGGAATCTGCGTCTTCGAAAGAGGGAAGTAGCTTTCGTCGTCCAAAACATAACTTTTTCCGGAATAATTTTTAATCAACCAACGGCATTGGGATTTCAGCGTTGAAATCTGTGCATCAGTATATTTCGGGGCTCGTGTCTTCTTTCGGCACTTTATTCCGACTCTTTTCAATGTTTTGCAGATGTACTGGTGAGAACAGTTGAACTTTTTTGCGGCATCCCGTTGGCTCAGTGAATCCTTGTTGTTGAAGGCACGAGAAAGAGAACGAAGTCCATAATTTTGGCTGGTCTTCCACTACCTTGCTTGCGAGCAGTTGTTGGGGATCTTAGGATATGGTAAACAGTCGAAGTCGCAACATTTTCGCTTATAAAATGTTGTACCGTATACGTTTTGCCGATATTTCTGTGCAGTTCGTAGAACTGTATAACGCGCTCGCGAAATACTTCTTGTTTCGACGGCATTTTGAGCAAAACTGAGCAAGCATAAACAAAACAGAAAATACTAGCAGAAAGCGGAGAGAAAGAGCTAACGCATACACACTCTTATTTCTCTCTGAGCTTGTTTGTTGTTGAGCATAGAGGCCTCGAAAAAATTCCAAAATTTTAATTGCCACCCGTTATTTCCATTTAATTCCAACTATCTTTATTGCTTATCTTGACAGATACCCATATTTCGTCTACAATGTGAATTGTCGTTCCAAAATACTACATGCCACTTGATAATACCATTTAATGAGTGAAATTTCAGCTTTTACTAATCAAAAATTCAACTTTTTTGAGAATATTCTGAAGTATATTTGTAAACCGAAAAGTGGCCGTGTTTGGTGCAGGTGATGCTGGTGCCGGACAGAAAGTTTGCTTGCTAGTGCGAAATGAGGATTTTCCCGCAATTGTGACTGCAATGGATTTCACGACTAGTTTGGTGGGAAATCCCGACTCTGAATAGTACTTCGAAAGCTCGGAAATTAAAAAGTAATGAATTCTTTGAAGTGAACAATCGGTTTATTGGTTCATAGCACTTGCAAATAGCTCAGACAGATTATTTTTAGAGAAGCTTTTGGCAGGTTGACTGGAGGTTAGGATATTAAGGCCTGTCTTCTGGGGGAGGGGATACATTTTACTATAACAGTTTTCATAAGCTTTTAGGGGGACACCGACGATAGATTCAATTTGTATTTCTCGGAGGAAAAGTTCGAACAAGCTTTGATTTTTCCAGGAATTGTGTTATATTATCATATTATTCAATTAATTGAGTATTCTACAGCTTTGAAACAATCCTATACGATTTATGACAGTTACATGAATAGGTCTGAGCTTATATAGGCTTCCAAAAACTGAACGAACTCTTTAAACATTGTTTTCTGAATTACTATGAGCTTTGGAATATCAATGAAGATTAGATGAAATTACAATGAACTTGACAGAAGTTGATAAAGCTTCTCGGAAGATGAACTAACGTTTTGAAAGTTCAAGATAATCATGAAGTTTGCTCACTCTCTTTTGGGAAAAGAAACAACCGAGAAGTCCAGTGAATTGCGGAAAAGTTCTCAACGTTTCTGGAAACTTGGTTTAGCTTCCAAAAAGTTTGCTGATCATCCATGAAATAGGAACAACTTTCAGGAAATTTCCGAAACTTTGAGAAGCAGATTTAGCTACCCAGAAGTTATTTGGACTTCCAGTTGGTCCAATTTTTTATGATAAAAAGCAGAAAATCACAAATATTTCAATAATTTACGAGAAATTGAAATCAATCTGTGAAGAGTGGGTCAATTTGCAAAACTTTTAATAAGCTGGTGGAATTTCTGTGAAATAAATTGCATATCCGAAATGTTATTGAACCTTTCAAGAACTTTTTAGAAAAAAGTAGTATTTTCTCTCGTTTTGGTTCGTTACGAAAATTTATCGAGTACACAGAAAAAAATCTTGTAGTAAAAACTACCATTTTACCCAACTATGCCAATCTTTAAAACTACCATGAAATTTCAGTCAAATTTACTACGTTTTGGTAAAACCTTCAATATTTGTGGTATATTTGACAGACCGCTTATTGATATAAACCGCACCATGGTTGATCTAATTGCAGGCATGATAAAATCAAACGCATTTATAGTCAGCTGAAAATTGTTGGTGTTTGCGATCAATTTAACCCTCAAAATGTTAGTTTCTACTGAGATTGTTTTTTGCGTGTAGTAAGAAGCTTAAGTTTTTCTTAAAACTTAAGTACCTTGAGCTTCTGGGATGTATCCTGAACTATTGGAAAGTTTTTCGAGCTTCGGGGAAGTTCAGCTTTTAGAAAACTTCTGAAACTTTTGGAAACATCCTTGGAATGTTTCCAAAGCATTGCTCAAAAATCCTTAAAAGTTTCCTGAATTCCTGGGACGTTTTCTGGAATTCTGGAAAGTTCCGATCCTTGGGAAAGTTCTTTAAATATCTAGGAAAATCTCAGATTTTCTGAGAAAATTTCTCAATTTCTGGGAAGTATCTTTAGCATCTGTGAAGTTTTCTGAACTTCTGGGAAGTTCCCTGAACTTCTCGGAAGTTGTCTGAATTTCTGGAATGTTTTCTGAACGTATGAAATGTTCGCAGAACGTCGCAGTTCCCTGAACTTCTGAGAAGTTCTCCATACTTCTGGGAAGTTTTGTAAAACTCTGAGAAGTTTTCTGAGCTTCTAGGAAGATCTGCGAACTTTTATAAAGCTACAAGAACTTCTGGAAGGCCCGTAACGCTGGTAGATCACCTTTTCGTGGTGCGTTACGGGGTATATGAATTTCAGGAAAATTGCGTGAACTTCTGGGAAGAACCCTTAGTTTCTGATAAATTCCCCGATTTTCTGGAAAGTTTTCTGAATTTCTGGGATGTTCCTCAAATATCAGAAAGAATCGCAAAACATCTGGGAAGTTTCCTGTATTTCTAAGAACTATCCTCAACCTTCTGAAAAAAAGACAGCTTTGCAAAATTCCTCAGGGTCAACAGGCTGGTTGAATCCCCAATCCTCCTTTCCAATTTTCGTCGAGAGAACTAGCTGAGGAACCGTACGTGAACATCCGCAAGGCGTGCCCTTCTTTAACGGGCTCAGGCCGACTACTCCAGCTGCATCGCAACTTAGCTGTCATCAGATGACTCTAGTTGCCTCATAATGTCCAGGAACATCTCCCTTGGCATGCGGAAATGACGCAGAAAGTGCTCCTCGTCTTAGTATGGCGTGTTGCTAAGGTAGTCTTGAAGCAGCTTCTGATGACCTAAACGGAAATCAAGGTCGGCATTGGGAAGTCTTCCAGGACCTGACCCTCTCCGTTTTGACTCTAGTTTTTCCGCTGCCGAACTTTAAATCAGCATTTTCTAATATCGTTTAAATGAAATGCATGCATTCACACACTCACTTATAGCCAAACTAAAGAGTAACTATTCCTCGTCAGCTAACGACGCACTACTAACAGTAAAAACTGTTTGATCAAACCAATCCATGGCAAAAAGTTTGCGAAAAATCTGCGACCTCTTACAAAAAAAAACTTTTTATCTCTGATGTTGAATGATTGAAAGGATGACAGGAGTTGGCGAGTCTAACAACAAGAAATACAACACCGGTGCGGGGAACGCTAAGTTGGTATATTTTTGTTGGTTCTATTTAAGTTTAGCTGATGCAAATCAAGTATAAAGTGGTTCCCAAAATATACCACCACAGGCATCACCTGCACCAAACACGGCCACTTTTCAGCTCATAAATATACCTAAGCAAGCTTCAATGCTTTTCTGGAACGAAAAACACCGGAACAATATTTGCAATAAGTAAAAAATAACAGACATTCAGTCTATCCGCCTGGATTCAAAGTTTTGCTGGATTGCGCGAGTGTTTGCGTTAGTAAACAACACGGTAGATTATAAACTTAAATTTTTGTTATGTTAAAGCTCAAGTTTTACTCATTAATTGGTACTATTAAATAGAGTGTAGTGTTTTGGAACGGTATTTTTCTTGTTCCAAATTTCTGCAAGAGTAGATCAAAACATTCCAGTTTTCTAAAGATGCAAAATAGATCCGGTATAAAACAAAATTTACAACACCGGTGCAGCGATATTTTGCTTTTGGTCTAAAAAAATAAATACAAACCACGATATGAATCGCCGTTGAAGATGCCCTTACTGTCAATTCTATAAAAATAGACCAAACAAAGGATTTGGACCGCCACTGAAGATGCCCTTACTATCATAAATTTATTCAACAATTTATTTAATTATTTAAAGAATAATGCAAAATATTTCTGCAATGAAGAATACCAAGAGACTTCTGAGGAAAGCAAAATATTGCTCGTTGAATCTAATTTCCTGGAATTTTTCATAAAAATTTAACAATTAGCAAGGTTAACTGGTTTGGCAAAAATAACGATATAGTGAAATTTAAATGACATGGCTATATCCCAAAAAAGAAAAAAACATTTGGTTGAAACAAAATTGATTTATTCTACTCCGGGCACCGGCTATTCCCCTTCAGATTTTTTATTTCAATTGCTTGTTTTCGTTGTTTTGTTTCTCACGTGAAAAGGTTGCTTTGATGCTGACTTCGATACAGCTTCAACGATCTACTCACCTCACATGTAATGCGTTAGAAAAAAAATAGTGGAAAAAGGATTCACAGAAAATACAACATTTCATCTTTCTTTCACAACAACTTTATTTGTCCTCCCTCCTAAAGTTTTGAATTTTCTACTGCATTCATAAGAACAAGTTGAATAACATTACTCACAATAAATATCATTTTGCTTTGTTTAGTGTTTTTTGTTTTCATTTCCCTCCAAGGTAGCTTCCTATTCATTGAATAAATGTCGCCTCATTCTTTTGCGTTTTGTTTTCTGAAAATATATCCATCCGCCTTAATCGCCGCTGCTGCGCTGGTTGACTTTTCGGCAAATAATCTTTTTGTTTTTTGTTTTTGGGGAATAGCATCTCAACTCTCCCGGCTTAGTCCGTTTGGTTGCCTTTACTGTTCTACACTGTGTGTAAGTATGTTGTTTAAGCTCTCCGCGGATGTCATTTCTTACTTTTAAACTATATTGAGCTTGATTGGTATATGGCTAGTTGGTTTTGCATTAACAGTTGCGTCATCAAAAATTTAGAAAACAATTTTAAGTTCACTTAACTAGTGTCACGTCACGAGTTTTATTTAAAGTAAAAAGTTGTAAAAACTAAAGAAAAGAGTTAACCGCGTATTATATTGAAGGTCTTAGGCAGACTTATTTTTGCATTCGTTCGTATGTTTAGTTTCGTCTTGAGTAGTGTGGATAATGGGTTCGAGTTCCTGCGACAGAAATGTAGGTTCATTTGTCGTCTTTTATTTCTGTCATTTAAACGTTTGAGTGGAGCTCAAATACGTCTTGAATGTTCTGATCACAAGAACTATGTATTTTGGGACATGGTTTTTCTAAGTTCTAAATTTCTTTCTTCGTCTTTCTGCTCTACAAACATCGATGGGAAAATTTTCTTCGCTAGGTGACATAGGTATATTTGCGTTCTTCTTCCAGGAAAGCAGAGATAGCAACAAATTGAATTCACTACGTAGATATAGAGCACGATCTGCTTATTGAATCGGTGAATGGTAAAACTGCTGTTGGAAAGCCGTTGCTTCGAAGTACGTTGCATCCGTCGAAAAATATTGTCTTTCAATTCTTTTGTATTCCTTGTGTGGCTGCAGCTGATGGTTGCATTCTGGATTACTGTTCCTTTCTCAGTGCTCCGCGGCTTCTCCATGCCTTGATCAGGTTCCAAGCAAAGTACAGCGAGAAGAAATGCACCTGCAGTGCCAGCAGGACGAATCCGTACCACAACAATCCGTATGGATAGCCCTAGATGTGCGAAAAAGCAAGTATAACAAAACACACACACAAACACACAAACACAAACAACAAATGCAGTAGTGTGCAAGGATTATAAGAGCAAAGTTTCAACGATCGATTAGTTGGATCTTGAGCGTCACTACGTAAGCTGCAAATTGGTACTAACAATTACCTGCCAGACGAAGATGTCGGTATCCTCCAGTTCGGTGCCTTCCTCCATGCTAATGTACTCCATCACATCGTTCATGTAGTAGATGAGGCAGTACAGAAGCGGAATAAAGGCAACCGTGCTGATACCGACCATATACTTCTTCATGTCGTTTATCCGGTTGCGGCGAGCCGCGGACAGTCCCACGAAGGATAGGAAAACCGACAAGCACCAGAAGTACTCCCACCATAGGGGCGGTGGGATCTGCAGCTCTTCTATTTCCAGGATGAAAATGTCCAAACGGTCCAGGATGTCGGCGGACAGTTTGACCAGCATCACGAAGAACAGAAGGTAGTGAAAGAAAATGCAGTATTTTAACCGGGCCTTGTTGAGTGCGCTGCAAAAGAAAGTATCGGTTATTGGCGGAACTATGCGGTCTCTAATGTAGTGTGATTCATTATTCGTAGTTAACTGAGTTTTTGTTGTTGCTAATATTCCAACGATTAGGCGACGCATAAGGTCTTACAATATGGTGTGCAATTTTTCATGAGTCTGAACTGCACACTGCTCGAAAAAAACCTGCAAGCCCTTGGAGTTTTCTAACGACGTGTGCTCAGAACCATCTTTGGCGGGGACTCGTATGTAGGTGGAGCAAGATCTTAGAAGTGGACAAAAGGAGCCCCTAGCGGAGATTCTAAGCCAAATATTGTGACGCACGTACGGTTCTATTAAGAGGATGAAGCAGCACAAGGAGTCGATAATTAACTTAACTTTTCTCATGCTTGACCCAAATCCACCAAATTTTGCCATAAGTTAGGGCGCGCCCCTTTATCAGTCAAAACCGTACACAACAACCGTACACAACAACGAAAACAAACACTGACTCCGATAATGACCATGCATCCGAACCCTAGTTCTAACCACTTCAAACTATAGAACATCAAATGAAAATGAGAATTCACATAAATGTAGACTACCCAAGTTACATTGACTAAATCATCAAGCTTTATTAAGTATTATTAAGGTTTTATGAAAGCCTTTAGGTTTTATGATGGCATCAAGAAATCCCAAAATATTTCTTATTCAGGTCAAGTTTATGATAACCTACACAATTTGCTTACACCCTGTTCGCACTACTAGCTATATTACGTGATATAGAGTATCTTGATATCAGCATCTATACATCTAGCTTTTACTGGAAATAATGTGCATGGCATTTGATCAAGATACTCTATATTATATAATACAGTTTGTAGTGCGAACGGGTTATTACAATGATCTTAAAACCTTGTTTTCTCAAATTTCTTTTACTCCTATCAAAAGTTTTATTTCGACTTTATGAACTCGTAAGATGTTGTTTTGAAATGTAGTTTTAGGACTCATTCATATTATCTTATTATGTTCAGTTGAAAAAGCAATTTAAAACCATTTTGCCTCCAGTTAATGCACGGTCAATTGGCATTGAGGGAAGTCACCAAATGACCAAATAGTTTTAAGGTAGTCATTGAGAAGATAAATAGGCTTTTTTTTAGAAAACTGTGATCAGATGCGCCATATCGAATGAGAAATTTATTGCAGCTAGGTGATTTCATGCTATCTATCGCCACAAGCCACCTGCTGTTGACACGATGTTTTGGCGTGCAATGCGTTGATACTAGCGGAAACATAACTGACAGATTTGCTAGTTGCTGGTTGCTTATTGTTATTTTGCGTTTTTTTTTTCAAATAGACGGATAGGTAATTTTACACACGCTGATAAGACAAGCCTAAATGGCTGTGATAAGATCTACATCTAAGCGGATTTTAAGTAATTGCCAGGACTCTCATATTACATGGGTAAAAACAAGTTCGCTATGAATGACCGTTTCAAACGGAAGGAGCTGTCGTAATTCGCTATGAAGTATCTTTTTTTGGCAGACCATATACACTTGTGGCAATCGGAGTGCACCATTCATGGTCAAAGGCATCATAAACGATGAGTTTCACAAACTGTCTGAGACCACTTGAGGCAGCACTATCAAGAAGTGTTGTTTCTGCACGATTCTGTTTGATGCCACTACTCCAAACCCATGATGCAGTGGTATGAGGCAAATTTTGTGAATTTTGTACCAAAAGAATTAAGTCGATCAAAACCTATTGAGCCAAGTTGATATGAGAAAGTGTTAAAAAAACAGAGCAAATCGTACAGAAACTACTGTAAGGCTCTGATGGAGTGCGTCAATCGCAAATTTTGAGCATATTACTCATAATCATACTAAAATTTAACTGAAATATATACATATTCTGAGCTACTTTAAAATTTTTGGCATCATTGCGATAACTATAGCCGATTTATTAATCAATCTAAAGTGTCGCAATAATAATCGGGTCACCCTTCAAGTGAATGGGTATGTCTGTTTGTTTAATGAGTAGGGAATATAGCTTAGCAGTTCACTCGACGAAAACATAGTTTTTCTTGCATTTACTGCAGCTCGGAACTCTCGGTACATAAATTTAAATTGCATCTGTCGTTTTGAAATATTTCTATTTGTCTTCAGTGAAAAACTATACTAAATTTGCAAAGGAGTCATAGAGTTTTATAATTGTAAAAATCGATGGTCCAATACATATTTTTTCGCTTGTGTCTACTGATCGAGCCTTGAGCCAGTTTATTAAATCTATATTTATTAGTGGCATCGATACTAAATCTGGTTTCCCTTTTAAATTCTCAGCCTTCTTAATCTTATGTTCGTGTTAGTATTCGTAAGTATTAAGTATTACATTTTTCATAAAAACTCACTTTCTTATACATTGATGGCCCTTCATAAGATCCTAATTTAACCCTTTTGCACCTTAAAATCAAACTAACGCAAACAACTAAACAGTATTTTTAACGTTGGCATTAAAAAATGGACAAAAAATGCCGATTTTTCATGGGTTTACCTCAAGGGGTGAGTCGCTTAGAACAGTGTGCCAGGTACGCCGTGGTAGAAAATCTTACACCGTAATGGAACATGAGTGGCACTTTTGTGGCACACATTTGACAGTTGTACTTTTCTAAGATAATAATCTGGTAGCCCTGGAAAATTGACATTGTATGTTTGTGAGTGGTTAACCAGACAAATATCGGTTTCTAAGTGGAGAAGTGATGTGCCTCCTGGATCTCACCAATATCATCAAAAAGGTATCAATTCCACAACCGTCACATCCATTATCATCGAGCTGTTCTGCGAAAATGCAGAACAACACGCACGTGTATTGAACGATACAAATAGCCTGCATGTTGATTTAAATAAATTGTATTTCAGATTCATTGATAACTTTGTCTCATAATCACTTTCTTTTACTCGATGTATTAGAGACTCAGTCTTTTATGCCTTTTTGAAAAAGCTGGAAAACATTAAAATCAAAGTTTTTTTTATGGGCTTTGGAAAGTTCCGGGTGGAGGCGTTATGCCCTATTTGCTAAATGAATGGGCAAAGATCGAAGTTTTCGTTTTCGATGGACGAGAGAGGAAACTGGCACATTTACAGCCTGACCAGGCATAGCAATAACCTTCATTCTCGAATGCCAGAATGCTCTTCAAGAAAACGACGTCGAACATTGCTGACACATCGACATCAAGTGTAACTAGTCACCCTCGTGCTGCAGCGCAGTTCGTTAGCCTCAGCAATGCTGACAGAGGAACATCTTTGGAGACTACTCATCAGACGAGAGTTGCGTGCATAGTTTTCGGAGGCGTACGTGGACTGTAGAGAGGGCGAATCAATCAATCATAAATATGCAACACCATATAGGAATTTTCGCACTTACTTCCAGGGTTTAGCTTCTTGAGCTCCATTTATTATCCATGCATCACACAAAGTTACTGTCCCACCACAAGAGTATTAAATCAGCTGCAAAAATTTGGCAAAGCAAAACAAAACAATCGCCTGGATGCCAGGCGTAGCCAAACCATAACGACAGAACTGTTAAGTTACCGTGGCACACATGGGCACCTATTGGCACCACGATCGAAACACCAGGGTTCATCGTAACGTATAGAGGCACACTTAAAAAAATCGGCCCAAGTGATTTTGTGCTGAGCGACTCACCCCTTCGTTTACCTTAACCTTCACGCACTGACGAAACTACACATGCAGCATCAATCACAGTAACCCATGAGTCAGCAGACAAAATTTTACAGCTCTATCAGTCGAACTCTAACCGTGGTGGCAAAAACAGTGAAGCAACTCCGTTCAGACGTGTGCGCGCTCAAAGAACGGCACCCCGCTGCGTCGAAAACGGACATCGTGTGGCACTTGGATGTGGATATCTTGGCACTATTAGACAACAATTCGAGCATCGAAAGAAAGCCCGGTTCTGAACGGCCGATGACTCTGAGCGACAAGAAGCTCTAAAGGATGCTGAAGAGGAAGACCGAGGGAAAAGTGGCTACATCGCTGCGTGCGCTTGGCCGCTTGGTCGGTTCAACCGGCCAAACAGTGAAAAAGTACCTGGCAAACATGAACATACATGTCAGGAAGCGGAAGTCGCGTCACTGGTTTCGGAGCTGCAGGCAATGACGCAGCGGCAGCGGCTGAATAAGATGGTAAACTCGATTTTCCGGGCGAATCGTGACGTGGCGGTGGTGATGGACGACGAGACCTATCTCACCCTGGATGGCATCGGCTGGCAGGGCACTTCGTATTTTACTTCCCCCACGTAGGAAATGAGCTCTTAGATAAAGTTCTTTTCACACACCAAGTTCCCCAAGAAGGTTGCGGAAGTTGTGTCCTTCATCAAGAAATACCATAAGGCGAAGACGCAGTGTTCTGGCCGGATCTGGCGCCGGCCAACTACTCGAAGCGATCGTTGGTGCAGATGGAGCGGCTGAATATTATGTTTAATACAGCCATAGTCCCCCTCTCAGCTGCAAATTTGGCCTAATATACGGCTGCTTTACTGCAATGCTATGATAATGCTTCATTAATGCTATTTTGCATTCGAAATGCTTATTACAGGCTACAAGCATTCAAATAGCATTTGAAATCGACAACTTACATCCGAGGATTTCAAGATGCTGATATAATGCTAATATAATGCCTGTAGTATCTGAAATGCAGATTTAGGGTTGATTTACTGCATATGCTAATGCTTATTGGTTACCTGGGTAGTGAAATGAGCAAAACTCGCTCATGACACCAATGCCGCTGCACTCGCTTGCGCACGCTACACAAAAAGCTCGCAAATGCTGCGTCATACTATGCATTCTGATTCGTTCGCTCCGTGATTATTTATTTAAATGCGCTATAAAACTTAATTTTTCAAACGATTCCAGTCTACCGATGATGGAGAATTGGCTCTATTTTCCTACTCGATTGTCAAGTCTCAGCTTTTGAAAGTTTGTGTGGCAAAAATTTCCTCAGTTAAATTCACTATATATAGTTCATATATGATCAATGTCTCGATAGGACATGCTTCTGCTCAATATAAATGGCATTTGTATCATGATTATTTCCACAATTCAGTAATCATAATAAACGTTTGAACCGTTTTTTTTTTCTATACCCGCCAATAGAAAGTTTAATAGTGTTACGTCATCACTCGTCGGCTCAGCAATGTTTACACTATTTTTGTTTCCAATACAAGCAAGCAGTGCGTTGCCCCAGACCTTATATAGATGTCATTGTAGTTGAATGGGCTACGCAACGTTTCTTCCCATGGGGGATTTGAATTTTGCGGGATACACTATTAGCACTCTGAAACTCTAAGACCAGTAGGTCCCATACAAAAACGATTTTTTTCTTGGCTCAATCAGGACCGAATAATTCGATAACTAGCCTTGTTATATATGAGCTCAGATTAAGAGGTAAAATACCTGAGGATAATACCATAAAACTGTTCTCACAATGTTATGCGAATACCAAATTTAGGTAAGACAATACCAAAATAGTACCTCTCAGGTATTCCCAGGTATCCAAAATAACAAGTTTTGGTATTCGAGAGATATTTTGCTTGCAATTCTAAAGTATTTTGCTTAGGTATTTTACCTCTTGATCTGAGCTCTTTAATACCAATGCCAGTTATCAAAATCAAAATTAGGTATTGATGTGTTGTCTCCTGCTCGGTTACTAGCACATCGGTCCCAAGCTCGGTCCCAAGCTCGGTCCCAAGCTTAATAATGCGCCCCTAATAATGAACTCACATGAACACACTCTCAAATAAAACAAAGCAAATCAAAACAATAGATCATTGCACGATGGCGTCATCAATGCAGTTTTGACAATTCAGGGAGCTTGTTTACGTGGACTTAGAATATTTTCGGTAAGATCGGTTTGGGATTTTGTGCTCTAAATTTATTACGATTGAAGTTAAATAGCCGGAAAACAGACAACAGTGCTCATTTTTACATCATATCTTGGATCTAATCGTACAGAATCGGGAAAAAGCCGATGAAAAATATTGTTTGAGCGGTTCAAATTCTAACACCTTGTAAACAAGCTCCCTGAACTGTCAAAAAAGTGTGGTTAATACATTCCGTGCAATGATCTATGGCGCCAATATGTACAGCAAGGTGCTGGCTTCGAGGTGTACTTCGGACTAAGGGGTTCTACAACAGTGAACCAATTTCAAATCGCAAGGTGCATATTGATTGTTGCAATTAGTGCACACTAGAAGTGTAAAATGATATTGCATCACTTTCCACAGGATTGGAGAGGGGGGGGGGTTGGGGGATAATTGTTGGTATGTCCTTACCTTATGGGGGAGAAGAGTATACATTAGTCATTAGCAAATATTACCTATTACCTTGTGATTAATTGTCAACGATATCTTCCAAAATACCTAATTTGCTTGATATTACTATAATTCAGAGCTTGCTCTCTTGTTTCAAGATGAGATTTTGCTTCTTGTTTCGCGAGTTTGTCTTGAAATTTGTTTTGAGTTCTTCAGCGAAACTTCTTTTTGATGACAAGGTAAATCGTCCATTGCCGGTGCGCACCTTAAAAGCTGTTGGACATTGAATTATTCTCGTTCCGTGGATTGGTTCGTCGCGAACAATTATGTAATACATGAAGACCTTAATTTTTAACTTGCGTCTGTTGACTAGTTCACTCGTTCCGTGGAATGTTTTGTTAGAACCAGACAGGATTTTTCATTTAGTCCGGGCTTCAAAGTTCAAAGTCCGGGCTTTGGCTTGAATTTTATTTGGAATTCTTCAACAGGACTTCCTCTGGATGACGCAGCATAATGCCAATTGCCGATGCGGACTGGAAGAGCTCTGTTTGATACAAGCATAGCATCTTGGGTTACCATTTCCATTTTCATCTCATCTCTTAGCAATTCGCGCAGCTTGAAAATGAAAGATCGACGCGTAACCATTAGATTTCTATTTTTTGATATAAATTTAATGTTATTTATTTTTAGAAGTTGAAAGTAACTTAATAACAAAAGGTACAAATTGATTCATATATCAAACTCTTATAAATCCGAATATTATGAATAATACATCATGAGATTAATAATGGAACAGGTTCCCCTATGTGATAATGCTTTCCGCTAGTTTGTGATAATAAACTATGCAGGTTTTTCAACTGCGTTTATTTATCAAGTGCAACTATTCGCAAATCCTGTACTTGATCATCAATCACTATCTCAGTATTATAATGTTTGTCGATAGGAAATACTGGTGGATTTTCAGATTCACTTTTTGGTTGCATTAGCACTGATCTGGCAACACTAGTGTGCTTCTTTACGAAATAGTAAAGAAACAGACCAGCCCTGGGACCTGGTAGTTGAAGTTAAACTACCTCAAGGTTTCGCCAGAGCCCAGGGTACGCCAGCATAAAGCCAGCACAAACAATGACAACTGTAACAACACCGAATACTTCATCATTTCTCAATAGTGATGAAGTAACTCGACATGCACTAAACAAAAGATACAGGATATACTACAATAGATCAAATTACTGGTCGCAGTGGTTTATGTCTCGAACAGAGAAAAAAAAGTGTCTTGCCGTTCGCAATGCACAGCGACGAGGAGTTTAATAAACTACTATGCTGTATTATCCTACTGGCCAAGTAAACCGAAAATATCAATTCATTTCTAACGCGTATCAACAATAAAAGAATGTGTGTTTAAGTTAAATGTTCGTGATTATTGAAAATTGATTGAAAATTTCGGCAAGACAAACTAACAATGATTAGTCCAATGTAGTTCTCTACCTTATTTTTTTTTAATTATCTTACATTCAATATTGTTTATTTAAGCCTTCATCAAAAAAAAAAATCAGTGGGGCTGAGTTTAACACACGATTGGTTGACGTAAACTACTCTAAACCGTTCGATTAGTTTCGTTAGTTTCGTTGCGGAACATGTACGTGAGTATGTTAGAACATCATATGGTTCACATCTTAGCATTTTTTTTGTGGCCCTGAAAAGGGACGTTTGGTTTAAATGTTGGTTTGCTGAAAGGTTTACGATTGTGCTGGCTGTATTGGTTCAGAGGATATTTGCGTCCGGCGTTTAAAGTCGTGCCGTTGTCCATTTGTAAATTACACAAAATGGTCAAGGTATGCAACGAAGAGAAAACTAAAATTGTTTTAGACACCGCTGGCTGCCCATTGGTAAGAACTTGGGAAGCAATGTTAGACGAATTCAAATCAAACAAACATTAAAATTAAAAAAGGACGGATTTGAAATTTCCGCATTTGAATTCCTACCTTCTCAGTCTAGCCTCGGTCAAAATTTAGCCTGCAAAACAATATTATTAGACATAACCTTTTATTTTCGTTATTGTCAATAGTTTATAATTTTAAACGGGTAATGTTTGATAGTTAGATTGATACGCGGGTAAATTTCGAGTGATGTAAACATCTCGAAAATCTATTGAGCATTTATTAAATTACGAACTAAATATGACCTAAAATTATTTTGACAGATAAACCGAACGAATTCAGTGGACTTTATGCATATTCGTTGCACGGATTTTTAAATGTGCATTCTCCAACGCACGTGTTTGGATCCGCAACACAACTGTATGTTTATGCTTCGAAGCATCTGCTTTGTATACCAACTGTCTGACTGTAAACAAGAAAGTCGAAAGATACCAGCCAAAATTGAACCACATCGCTATGCCGTCTAAACATAGCCAAGGGAGGCAATAATACACAAGCCCACAACACAGCGCTGCATACACGTGCGTATCGGTAAGTACGCGATGGTAGTAGTAAGCGGGCGAAAAAGTATAGCAACATGACAGTTCACCACACTTTAAAATTTCAAATAAGAAACTTCATACCTCTACACTATTAACTTCCCCAAGCATAACTACTAACATATGCAACAACAATACTGTCACTTTCAGCAAAACACCTATGCAAAAATATCTTCTTCTCAACTTCCATTGATTGCTCGCTTGTCTATTTTTATTCGAGCAATTTGCGTGAATCGATTTGCTGAAGGGTTTCTAAACCCCTTTTCATCCAAGCACCCACTGCTCGTTTTGAATGCCTTGTTGCTGACTGACATCATATCGGCTTATATCACAACATGAACAGCTTCATGACACCGCTGAATAGCTATTGGGAGCTGGTGAACGGAAGGAAAAAAAATATTAACCTGATTTGGTAATGTGCGGCCACACGTTGCCTGTGCTCGAAATCAGCACCATCCGTGCCGATTACCATTGGACCTCCACGGGATGCCATCGTACTGTGTGCCGACCGTGGTCAATGCTCAGATCCTTCTTGAATGCGTTTTCCCCCGTTCGCTGCCACTCGGTTGACCAATGTCAGGATTCTGGAGCGCGAATTTGTTCAGGGAAAAATTCTTTCACCACTTTCACTACGATCGTTCTCTCACAACATCACATATCCACTGTGTCGCGATGATCGCCGCCCGTGACAACCGCACACCACACTACTGGTTTTTTTTTGTACACGTATTTTCTGCTGCCGAATTTGACAGCTGCTTGCTATGTTGGCTATCGGCGGCGCAGTGGTGCTAGATTGGGTTGGTTGTTGTTATAATGTGATTCATTGACTATCGTGTATGATTGAACAAATTCAATTTTTATTCAAAGCAATAACGCATTTCGAAAAAACCCACAGAAATAGCGAATCATTTTCAAACGTTTTCAAATTTTCAAACATTTTCAAGCGAATCATTTTCAAACAAGTGTAAAAATTGCTACACAGTTCACAGCATGATTCCTTCAAAGTTCTTTAACCGTCAAAAGGTCTCAATCTTGAAATATATTATTATAGATTATTTCATAGGCAACTAGATTCAAATAGCTATGTCATACAGTACTACAGCAAACATATACATTTTTCATTTCGAAACAATCTCAATTACAACGAAACGAATCTCAATTACAACGCGGCATCTAGTGGTATCTACTGTTTCATGTCAGAGAGTTAGAATTTTCTTTTTTAATATACTGAAGAATAATTGCAGGAACTCAGGAACAGGAGCTCAAATACTATCTGCATGCCCTGTCAGTGTCTGTGATGTAACTTGATTCGTGTTCGCTTCGAGCGAGTTTCATATTTATAGCGGCTATGGTTGTGGTCTAGAATAAATAAGACTCAATGAGCTACTAAATGTGTTTAGTATTTTGATTGCTGCTCACCAAGTAAGTTTTTAGTATTTTTCAGTAATAAACATACCTAATTTTTCGATGTGGCTGCATTGCTCTCTTCGTATGAAATGAAGTTCCATCGGATATGATAAATTTCAGATTACATTTAACGGCATACGCTGAAGCATTCTCGACGGCAGCCATTACCTCAACATTTAGAATTGATATAAATCAGAATCTGTACTAGATATTGAAAACTTAATCAAATCAGTTTGTATGCTTACTTGCTGTGAGCAATGTAATGGAGTTCGATTCGATGAGCATTCACTAACAATCGAGATTTATAAATTTGAAATAGCAAGGTAAGTTAGCGAGAGAGATATAAAAGATACAAAAAAATACATGGAGCATCGATTCACCTTAAATTATCACAATCAGACATTCGACTATTAATTGAACACTTTTTATTAAATGAACTACAATTTAAAATTAAACATATTTAAAATAAGATGGAATTTTTGCTTTATTTTGTTATTACACTAGCCAAATCGTACATTCTAAATTGGTTCTAAACAGTTGATTTTAACGTAGGAAAACGTTTATCTTTCCTATACAGGATGTAATTTCCAAATAAAAAAAAAAAAATGAAATCGTGAAAGGTTTTGAACGCTTCTAATTCTCGTTCGATTGAACAGAATAACTTCATTTCTACTTTTTCATACAAATCTGCATATGGTTTTCCTTGACCGGGTCCTCAAAAACGGGTAAAAAATGGTTAAAATTGTCTTCTTTTTTTTCTGCGGGGTAGGTTGTAGAGACGAAACAAGATCGCTAAGAATAAACTATACAAGCCACAGTGGTACATGAGCGTCTTTCCATGCGTCAATTTTTGCCTGTTGAAGTGGCGGACTTATTCCGTCGCTACAACCTACCCCGCAGTGGGATGTGAGGCAAAGATTGACGTCCATGGTTCGAGTACCATTGGATACATGCCCTTTCGCTCAATTTTCAAAAACATCTGTTAATTTTCCTACCTGCCGCACTCTGACGGAACTTTCAACACTTTCTCTTCACATCTTTCATTCTAGCCAAGAACATTGTTGTTCACTCTTGGTGCCTCATGGTGATGAGCGAACATCTCCTTCTAGATTTCTATACTCATAAAAATGATTTTCTGTCTGTCTGTCTGTCTGTCAGACCCTTATAGACTCGAGAAGTTCTGAACCGACCAACGTGAAAATTTATATGAAGGGGTTTTTGGGGCTGGGGAAGGTTCCTATGATTGTTTGAGACCCCTACTCTCTCAGGAAGGAAATGAGACACACATTTCTTCATAACCCGAGAATTAATCAAGCAAATCGAATCAAATTTGACATGTGGGGGGTTTTGAAGGCAAGACTGTTTCTATGGTAGTTCAAGACCCCTACTCTTTCTGAAGAGGGGGGCGGGGGGGCTCCAAACAAATGAAACTCAAATAATTATTATTATAATCGATGAGCCCAGTGCGATGGTTCGAGAACTAATCAAGCAAATGGAACCAAATTTTGCATGTGGGGGGTTTTGAAGGCAATGATTCTACACGCAGAAAAAAGTATTGTTGAAATTAAAATATTTAACGTAAACTCAAACATATTCTCACTTTGTTCTGGCCACAAAAATAAATTGGGTTGAAACAAAAGTATTCATTGTTAGAAACAAGTTAACAAGTCAAGCTGGTTGAAAAATATGTCATGTTTGCTGTGAACAGACATATGTTTAAATCAAACGTAAATATGTTTATCTCAGTTTGACAGTTCCTCAAACAAAAATAATTATTTTAATTTCGAAGATGTGCTTACTTTTGTTTTAAACATAGAAACGTTTGTTTCCAATATGCAATAATTTCAAAATAAAAAATATTTTTTTAAATTTTTAATGGAAATTTCTATGTTGATTTTTCGTAATTCAAATGATTTATATAAATTGAAGTGCTGAAACAATCTTATTGATCATGCAGTATTTTGTTTAATTCATTCATCACATCACCTTAATTTATACGATATCTTTTTAACGCATTATAGATCAAATCACCGTAACTCCGCCCCTCAGAGTTGACAGATACTGGTGCCCTTGTGTTCAGAAATTTGCCGTACAGTCTTGGCGTTTAACGTTGGCCAATCGATTTACCTTCGATCTTTCGGCAGCTGGAAGAGGTGTGGACACCGATGGCAGTCCCTGAAAATATTTTTATTTTTTATAGACTGCTTCACAACAAAACTGTGTAAATAATAAATTACTTCATCATCCACTAAATGCTAGGATGATGTTTTGGACTGGCGGCAAAAGAGAGACAGAGATGGAAGATAGTGATGATGCCACGGTGCAACAGCTCATGGCCCTTATTTGATATTTTTCCACTTGAAAATGGCTATCTTACCTGTTCTTGCCTCCAATTATTGAGCCCAACAATCAACTTTGTTCGCTCAGCCAAGAAAGGAGGGCCTATCAAGTCCTCTATCTTTCTCCTCTCGATTTTTTTTAGAAGCTCAATTCTATATCCGTTTTCTGAAACATTGCGTAATTAGGTTAGGTATACAAGTATGAAACATGAATTAATCACATACCCAAGCACACAGTCACAGTATGTTCCGACACTCCAAACGAAAGTAATACATTCACTGTGTTGGCGCCTTCCTCATCCAGCTCCTCGTAAAAGACATCATCATCTCGCTTTCGAATCCATGATTTTTGTAAAAAACGACAAAAACACGCTAGCAAAAACTTTCACAGCCGAAATGCCTCGAATCATTTTTTGTTTATCATTGGAGTAACCAGGGCCCGCGAACAGAATAATTAATTGCACTGGGGTTATTCGCAAGGAATTATAAAAGCAAACAAATTTCGGCGTTTGATTCTGTAATAACTATTTCTGAAGGAAACATGATTTATATTTAATTTAAAAATATCCGTCAAATAGTAAATAAACATTAATATTTTTGATACAAATGAATGGAATTTGTATCCGTGTATAGTGGTTTGAGATTCATTCAGAACAAAAACCATAAACGCGCCAATTCTATTAATTTTTCATCCATTTAGTCGCATGCGTTGCAAGGCTCGCACCGGGTTCAGCTATAATATTTAAAAATCAGTTAGAGCTTTGCTTTTGTGTTGAAATAAATAGGTGGATTAATCGTCAATTCAAAATGAACACACGACTGTCAGACTCACACAGGCACAATTCGAAAACATTACGGACCAGCAGAGATAAGACAATCGGCTAAATAGCACAATATAAAATCCAAAAGCATAGCTTACTTTGTTTTCACAATCTCATTAGTACAAGTTCCAATAATACCTAGCAGTGGGCAATTGAAACGTGAAGATCATGAAGCGAACATTCGACGACTACGAACCAACAATTTGCTACGACAAACCGGCGGCCGCTGTTGTTTCACCAGAATGGTGCCAGTCCAGAAGATCATCCGCATTGGCCGGAACTCTTGTCCAGGAAGTAATTGTGCCGAAAAAATCTGCCCGGGCATGGAAAATGCAAGCCGGTGATTTGTGTCGCATAACTCTCATAGAAGGATCCCAAGTTGGAGACTTGAACTTTTGGAATCTACACAACCCAAACGAACGTTTCTACTCCGGCAAGACACGACAACTGCATGCATCACATCTTAAAACCTACGATCGCCTGTGGAGCAATTTTCCTTACTTACGTCCGATGGCTACCTTCGTGGCGGATTCGTTGGCTGATTACGGTATTGATAAAGATGGTGGTGCCTTGCACGATGTGATTGGAACCCGGTGCGATGATTATACGTACAAGCTGATTACCGGTAAGGACCGGTTTGGAAGTTGTCATAGTTTTCTTAAAGAAGCTGTTAAGGAATTTGGCCTGGATGAATCATATGTACATGATGTGTGGAATATTTTTATGTGTACGGGATTTACGAGGGTGAGGTCAAATTAGTTAGTTCAATGTAGACACAAATGAGCCTGAGAATTTCATTTCGAACTCGTAGGACACTCATCAATACTTTTGCAAACCGAGTCCAGCTAGGAAAGGAGACTACATCGAATTCATCGCTGATATGGATCTGCTGGTTGCGCTAAGTGCTTGTCCTCAAGGTAAGAATATTTTCCTTCACTGAAATTCACATTAATATTTCACTGCTATGCAACTGTTGTTTACAGGAGACGTTTCGATAGTCGTTGGGCAAGAAGTTCCCGAAGAAAAATGCTTTCCTTTGAAGGTGGAAGTTCATCGACCTTGAAAGCTGTATCTACGAAATTGTCGTCAAGACCTTGATATTATTTTAACGAAAATACATTTTTAAATTCAATTGTACAAAATTTTTAATCGGGTTGGATCGTACTTTATTATTTTCATATAAAAACATTCAATATTATTAGTACAAAACTAGACCACGGGGGTACACTCAAAGCTCTTTTTTTAGGTTTTTTTTACGAAATGTTCAATGTACAAAAAATTTTTTACAGACAAAATCCCGAATAAACAGATTTTTTCGCGAATAAGGGTCAAAACAACGAGTAACTACATGAAAACAAGAAGAAGCAAGAGACAATGATACATTACAGGGTGAGTTTTAATTTCTGGCAGTGAATATTATTATAAAATAAGAAGCTGGCATGAACTTTTATTTTAAATGTTTTTCCTGTTTGGTATATCTTAAACCTTACCTTACCTTACCAATCAGACTAAGGCCGGCGTGGCCTCTGCTGTACACAGAAGTTGTCTCCATTCTATTCGGTCCATGGCTGTCACTCGCCAGCCTCGCTGTCTGCGGAGGGTCCGCAGGTCGCCTTCTACTTGATCGATCCACCTTGCTCGTTGCGCGCCTCTTCTTCTTGTACCTGTCGGTTCGTTTTCGAGAACCATTTTAACAGGGCTGTCGTCCGACATTCTTACGACATGTCCAGTCCATCGTAGTCGTCCGATTTTTGAGATGTGTATGGGAGGTTTGGGGGGGGTTCTCCCAGCAACTGGTGCAATTCGTGGTTCAAAGATTATCCTATCGCAGCCAGGGATGCAGAGCGGTTTGCAATTCCATGTTCCGAGTTTCCTATCGAAGTCCTTAATTCATTGCCTAGGTCTTTGCCGACTATTCCGATCCGTATTAACTTCTGTATTATTTGTAACATTGATTTTTTAAGGGTGGCTTGTTGGGCCTTCTCCAACCCTCTGTCTCGCTGGGGGACCATCGTGCACAGCACTGTTTAGAGTCCCACGCTGGCACAAGAACGATAATCAGTCGCTCCTAACATGGAGAACAGACGCTTATGTAGACTGCACCCTTTGAAGAGGGCAGACCCCCCCCCTTCCCTGTCAGCATATAACCAAGGTCCCACCGGGGTTGGTTACCGGATCTTTCCTATAGTTACTCATACCCCAGTCGGCACCACGGGGAGGTAGGGATAGGAGTGACTGGACAAGAGGCTAATGATCGTAGTAGGATCTATTTTATACCTGCAGGTACGCGAAGTACCAATGGTACGCACTGTTTAGAGGCAGTTCACGATGGTCCTCCAGCAAACTAGGGGTTGAAGAAGGCCAAACAAGTTGTTCGTAATTATCAAAAGTTACAAATAATACAGAAATTAATACGGACCGGAACAAAGACCCAGGCAACAAAATAAATACTACGATTGGAAACTCGGAACGTGGAACTGCAAATTGCTCTGCTTCCTAGGCTGCGGTAGGATAATCTACGATGAGCTTCAGCCACGTAACTTCGAAGTCGGAGCACTGCCAGAGTTTTGAGTAAAGTGCGCCATTGCGTTATTGGATGATTTCGATCAATTTGAGAATGTGCAAGCTGAGGATCAAGGGTCGTTTCTTACTGGCTCTTTTCATGAACTCGTAATCAACCTAATAAATTAGGTACATTTATCGATCTTTTTTTTCTTAATGTTTGTATTGTTTACGTTTTGGCAGATTAGCTATTTTGTTGTGTTACGGTGGGAATTTGCTCTTTTGACGCATTTTGATCTCATTCAATTAGATGAAAATTTCGCTTTACTCAGAACTATTAATATTTACTTAAGAATTTTCCTTACCCAGATTTATTTATAGAGCGTTTAATATTCAACTATCAACAATCAATACGACACTACCGATTTAAAATTCTCTCATTGCTTTAGAAGCCCATTGATTCCAATTGATTCCTTTCGCTTTTCGGTACTAGAATCTTTGTTTCTGTTTTGATTTGCTGTGTTAATTTGGAAGAATATTTGAGGAAATTATCATACGATTTTAGGTGTGATTCATTTACCTTGGGACCGATGTGCTGGTCTTCCTGAGCCAACAAAAGTTATATTTTCTTCTTGACCATCCAGCCCCTGTAAATAAATCCGCTGCGTTTAAAGATTATCGTTGACATGAAACATGCGAGCTTTTAGATAAGTACCTCAAGCTTATAAAAAGCATAAAAACTTACTCAAAGCAAAGAAACGCAACTACTGGTGTTCGTTTGTAGAGGGACTATCGAGAGAAACCTCGATGACAACGCTTTGGAGAAAGCCCCGCTACATGGGAAACCGCTCAACCTCCAATGAGAGTGATGTATACTCCATGCAGTGGATATTCGACTTTGCTAAAAAGGTTTGACCAGACTCTGTTCCAACACAACCGAATTTACGGAATACCACCCGAACTAACGGTTTTCTGGACGAACCATTTTTGCATAGTTTACTGTCAGAATAACAAATGACTTTCAATCTAGGCCAACTGACAACTTCCAGAATTAGCTTTATGAGCTTACTCCAAGGCTCATGATTAAGTCGTCAACTCATATTGCTTTATAATTTTTATGTTAAAGGTATTGATAACTGCTTGGAAAATAGATGCACGCTAAGAAAAAACTGAATTGGTAGTGTTTACTAGAAAGCGGTTCCCAGCCCAACTGCGTCTCAAGCTGTTGGAAAGAGACATTATCCAATCTTTGACCTTCCAATACCTTGGAGTCATGTTTGATTCAAAATTCACTTGGAGTACTCACATTGCGTATTTAAAATAGAAATGTCAACAATGGATCATTGTTTAAGATCAATTTCCGAAACATTGTGGGGTCACTCGGAAGACCTCATAAAACTCCTCAAAACAACTATTCTTTCAGTTCTCGAATATGGTTCTGTTTGCTTCCTCTCGGCAAGAAACAGCCACCTCATTAAATTGAAACGCATTCAATATCGTTGTTTACATACTGCCCTTGGTTGTATGCATTCAACGCATAATATGAGCCTGGAGGTTCTGGCAGGAGTGAAACCCTTACAGAACCGCTTCTGGGAGCTGTCATCTATAATACTGATCAAGTATGGAATCAGTAACAACCTTGTGATTGAAAACTTCGAAGAAATGCTCAAATTGAGTACCCAGTCTAGATTCTTACGAATCTATATTAACTATATGTCATCCGATATTAGTCTTCAATGCTATAACTCTCCTAGTGTACGATTCTCTTATCACAGTTCCTCCATTGATTATGTTCTCTCCATAAAACAGGCTATTCAAGGAGTTCCAGATCAATTTCGACCTATTTTAATTCCCAATATTTTCATTGAAAAGTACCAACATGTCGATTGCAATAGAAGATTTTTCTCTGATGATTTCTGTGTCTACGATGAATACTAATCTGCCTTCCGGAAACTTCAGGAACCTTGTTCCGTATATGTTGCTGAGCTGGTAGCAATCAATTTCGCATTCGGGTTAATTTCCGACAGGCCCATAGACCATTATCTTATCTTTTAAGATAGTCTCAGTTCTATTGAGGCCCTGCAGTCGATGAAAACAGTGAGGCACTTATCTTACTTTCTTTTAAAAACAAGGGAGCAAATGTGTGCGTTGGTCGAAAGATAATTTAGGAGTACCTTTGTATGAGTCCTCTCACATTGCTCAATTCCAGGCAATGAGAAGGCAGACTCTCTAGCAAAGGTGGGCGCACAAGAAGGCGAGATTTTCTGGGCGGTGGTTACATTCCATTATTCCAAATGTTTCGTCGAGATTGTGGTTCAAAGGTTTGGATTTAAGTCACGGTTTCAATCGTGTTATGTCAAGACTTATGTCCAACCACTACTCGCTAGACGCACATCTCTACAGATTAACCTCGTCGATAGCAATTTATGTAGGTGCGGAACCGGTTATGATGACATCGCTCACGCAGTTTGGTATTGTCCGGATAATGATGCCTCCAGAGCATGACTATTGGATACCCTAGTGGGCCGAGGTAGACAACCCTTCCGTGAGATAAGAGATGTTTTGGGTATGCGTGATCTTCCCTACATGCAAGCGATTTACGAATTTCTTTTTTTGTCTGATCTAAGTTTTAATATCCTTTTGTTTCCGTGCTACTTGTACCTGCCCAGCAAACTGTGGTCACCCATCTGCGGCTGAGTTCCTGAAAGGACTACAGGAATCGAGAATTTGGTAGATGTCGCATCCAAAAGCAGCAAATAATGGCTTAAATAAGATACCAACCTAGCCCTTTCCAAATGATAATGTGATCCATTAACCTCGACCTAGCCACGAGTAATTGGCATCCCACTTTTACTAATATCGATTGTTTGTGAACAACAGTATTGAACATCGGCTCCGTAAAGTGTTACACACGCCTGAGCCTAACAAATAAACGAACTGACTAAAAAAAGCATCGTCTCGTGAATTTTGCCAAGGTGATAGTGAAGCATGGTGCAGCCGGAATTCAAATCATGGAAGAATGATCGGGTTGAAACAAGTTTCAAATATTGAATGACCCTGTTTGGAGTACTTATTCTACCATTCACAGCCTCAATAATACCAACATATCTATCACTGCCTGGCTGATGTCAACTAATGATTATATGTACATAAATCGCACTTGATTATAAACGGCGTTTTGCCAACTGATTTGCATCTAGTGGCTAATCAATTGGAATAAGGCATGAAAAGCGATGTTTGTAAACTGATTAGCGATTATTTTGGTTCCACCGATTAAGCGATGAACGGTGATAGCAAAAGTGCTAATCTTAATAACCGGCAGATTGAAAAACTGAATCATTTTAAATGGTCCAAGTTGGGTAATCTTTCGTGTAAAATGTTTGTCAAAACGCGCATTGATTATGTAATTCTTCTACCGAGATATGCCCTCGTTATTCCACTCATTGTCACAAGTTTTACACTTCAGCTGATTTGCATCTCAAATCATTTTGATATGTCATGACAACGGAAACAAATAGAACAAAACAATTATCAGTTTGACTCGAATGACCTTTCCCCAACAAGTGCTGCTGCTGTAACGTGGTTTTATTCCTATCATCATAATGGATCGTAACAATTGCCCGCGCTATGTAACGTAACTAACGCAGCTTCTGTAGATGCTGGCGTTCAAAAGACTACATGCTAAGAATATTCCCCAACACAGCTCGCCGCCGACGATTTGAATATGGACAGTGTGGATAAACATATATTCATATATGTATCTATATAGTGTGGTGATGTACCTAATGAAATGAATAAAGTTATGCCCTTCGCGAAGCATGGGGATATGTTTGCCTAACTTTATCTAATTGTAGAGGGCAAGATGAAGGGACGGCTGTAGGAACAAGCGTATCCACTACATAGAGAAACTGTGTCTGAAGGCGGAGAAAAAGAAAAAAAAAACGCTACGAAAATAAACCATGCATAGATGAAGGGGAGGATGGTACAAAATGCACCGTTTAAGCAATATCGTGAATTTCTAGGTTATTGAAGCTGAAATATAGGAATAAGTTATTGAGTATGGTGCATTACGATGTTTTCGTTGTAGATCAAATGTGATTTTAATTCTAAACGATGGTTTTTCATGATATTTTAAACCTTTTCCAATATGATGCCAAGACGACTTCAGGGTAAAACGCCCGTTTTATTGCTCAATATGCACCCTAAAATTGGGTTAAGACGCACCACAACACTGCACTATGGTACGAATGAACAAATTTCGCGACAAAAATCGATAACTCAAAAACCATTAACTTTAGACAGATGATGTCTTCTGGAGATTTAATTTAAAAAATAAGATCTATCTTTTGATTTGGGTGGTGACTAGGTTGGTCCTTTTATACTGATAATAAAATTTTCAACTTTTTATTCATATGATTTAGAGGGTTTTATCGCTTGTACAGAATTGTAGATATTTTAATTTAATGAAACTTTGCATATGTAAAAACATAAATATAATTAGAAAAATGTACATAAAATGATGTAAATAAATGTCAGTAAACAAATGTGAATGTGTTAACACAGACAAACATACATAACACTTGCAGTTTTTTTCATCGATTACGCATTGAACATCCACTTCAAATGTTTCTTAGTTGGTAATATCGCCACAGATAGCGCGTATACTCGATTTTCTTACGTTTAACGTTAACACACTACCGCCATCTATTCAGCTTAATCATCCATCACAGTGTGCTGAACAGAACGCGCAGGTGTGTTAGTGACGATGATTTGTAGTGTCAAATGTTCGATATGTTATGTCTGTTTGTCTGTGATATATTTTTTTATTAAAAAAAAGGAGATGGATTAATATAAAAATATAAACATTTTCATAAATAAAGTTAATGGTTTTCGAGTTATCGATTTTTGTCGCGAAATTTGTCTATTCGTACCATAGTGCACTGGTATATTATGCACCACATTAATGGGATAGCATGCACCGCTTGTAAAAAGTAAAAACACAGCTATAAAAAGTTACTCATTAGAGGTGTAAAGTTGCAACATATCGCCACGTCCTCTTAGCTCTGTTTGGTTGTCAAGCAGCCAACGGCTATAGAATAAAGACGTTGCGCAAAACGTTGTGATATGTGGCCAACTCCTCATTATATACACGCTTAGAAAAAAGTACCCAAAGGAGCAGTTAAATGTGGGTAGCACGTTGGATTTATTTGTGTTTATCTACCATTGGGTTCAAATTACTTACTTTTGAGTAGAATTTCACCAGGTAAGTTTTGTATACCCAACATTGGCTTCATACATTTAACCGCTCCACTGAGTATTTTTTCTTAGCGTGTAGACGTATACATAACGACACAGTGCGTTCTGCCCCAGTTTTAGTTTCGCATGCTTTTGTCTAAATATTCTGAAAATACGTGGAATTATAGTGAAGTTTTGACACTATATTAATGTTTTGTTGTGTGCGATATATGTGAAGTGGATTTATTATAAACCATGGATATTAACGCTTGTTAAAAGCTTATTTGAATAACACTATTATTTACATGTGAGTAACAGTCGGGACAATTTCTTCAATTTTGATCATATTTGGTGTATATAGTGCCTTAGCCTACTACCAAATTATGAGTTATGCTGTTTTATTTAAAATTTGATAAAATATAATTCCATTAAATCTATAGTTTTAAAGATTTGAGCATATTTATTGAGTGGGTCATTCTACCCCACCAGTGCATTTTGTACTGTTCTCCCCAACTTAGCTTGCGCTGGGCAGGCAGCAGTAAGAGCTCAGCAGTTCCGAGAAGATCGCTTTCTCAATGTTCGTGCAGTCGAACTGCTGTGGGATGACAATGTGACGTACATACATTTAGTGAAATGTTCATGAATTAGATATTTTTGTTTTTAGAAAAAAAATGATACTATGAAAGTTCGAGCTATAAAAACTAGGAAAATCTATTTTTCTATATCAATTAAGACTATTAGTTATGATGAGAAACAGCATAATATACCAACAACTGCCTGAGTACTTCGGAAGTAAATTAGTTCATGTTTTCAATGTTTTTGGCATATTTAAGCATGTAGAAATCGGTTTAGTCAAAATTTGAAGCACCATTTCGTTAACGTCTCTTTGGTGAACAACTCAAAGAGTGTTTTCGAAAAAAAAGCAACAGTACAAAAATGATCAACAAAAAACCATTTTATGTGGGATATTTTTGGAACTTTCAATAAATAAATAAACACATATTAGCTATGTTTTTGCAAAGATTACTTACATTAATTTTTATTATTATTATTTATTTTTGACATCTTTACCACTGCTTTGGCATTCGTGTCATTTTTTTTTGTAATTTACAACTAAATACTTTTGTATAAATTGATTTCTTTTATGAACTTAATTACTGCTATTTCTCTACTATTATTGTTGCTAAGTATTTCTGCAAGGGTTCCTCTGATCCTGCAGTTTCTTCGAGCGCAAGTGAATCCTATACAGTCCATTAAAATGTGCTTCACTGTGAGATGCATTCTGCAGATTGTGCAAGTTGGTTTATTATTGTTCTCCAATAGGTACGAATGAGTCAGACGGGTGTGTCCGATTCGTATCCTTGTCAGAACTCGTTGATCAGAGGCATTAATTCTGTCACAAAATTTGACTGCACAAGGTTTTATTCGTCGTAAACGTGCATGCGACTGTTTCCAGTTGTTTTCCCATGCGCACCATATCCGGTTTTTAACAAATCGTATGGCATCCTGCGCCGGGACAGCTATATCAATTGGTGGTTCACGGCGCGCTTCATTTGCTAGTCTATCCGCTTCTTCATTTCCAGGAATTCCCGCGTGTCCTGGAACCTAGCTGAATACTATTCTTTTTTCCTGAACATCACGTTATGCAGCCTGAATCCATGGATGAGTTGATCGTCCTTTTCGGATAGCGTCTAGGCAACTAGCCGAATCGGTTATTATGACCGTAGGTTCATTAAGGGATGGTTCTGCTGCAGCTTTTTTCAAGGCAAAGGCTTCCGCTGAAAAATCGCTACAAATTCCAGGCACACAGACAGGGACCTTGAAGGTTTCGGACACTATCCCTGCACCCACCTTATCAAGGTCTTTGGAGCCATCAGTGTAGATTTTGTTGTATGCTGTGTACTTAGTGGTCATAAGCTCGATTAATCTGGGAGTACCTGCTCTATTGCTATTTTTAAAGTGTCGTCAATGTGAATTCTTGGAGCATACCATTTTCGGTTGGTTAGCCTGATAATGGGGCTGATGGTTGGAATTGACAATCCTGTAGCTTCTTGGAATAGTAATCCGGCACGTTTAAATACAGGGAGTTGTGATGCTAAATCATTTTTTCTCATCAAACGTATTGCTAAACTGGCAATACGTTGAATGATTTTCTGGCGAAAAGGTATACTGTTTGCTTCCACCAAAATAGAACTTATAGGGCTAGTGCGGAAGGCCCTGAAGCTTGGCGAATAACTTCGTTGTAAGTTGGAGATAAAGTGCGTTCCAAGGCGTCCAAACTTCGACTGGTTAATCCAATTCCATATGTTAACTTAGAGACCACAAGAGCTTCGCCAACAGAACAAATCTTCTTTCGGCTACTCCTCGCTAGGCGGCATCCCAGTAGACGTAGAATGTTTAGTCGTTGAGTGCAGTTTTGTTTAACTTCAGCAAAGTGCTGTAGGAAGTTAAGTTTTGAGTCAAACAGTACACCAAGTATTTTCATTTTTCGAACTCGAGGAATTGGAGTGCCGTTGACCTTGATGGTACGGCCTCGCTTGCGGTGGGTAGATCCACAGATGTGAAGGAGTTTAGATTTCGTGGGGGCTATGGTGAATCCTACGCTTGCAGTCCAATTTGTAACTGCGTTCACTGCACTTCTAAGCTTTTGACGTACTTCACCAGAATGTTTTCCTTTTGCAATTAAGATCACATCGTCAGCGTAGACCAAGATATGGACATCTGGTGGGATTTTTCCAAAGATTGGTTGCATTGCAACTAAGAATAACGTAACAGATAAGATGGATCCCTGTGGGACTCCATTTTCTGCCACACGAATGTCAGATAACTGCCCATTTGCTGCAACACGAAAAGTTCTATTGCTTAGAAAGCTGGTTATCATATTCAGCATTCGTACCGCGTATTCTCCATTTTTCTAATGTTTTGAGGATTTCAGGTCGCCACGTCGTGTCATATGCTTTAGATATGTCTAGTGAGATTAATTCAGCATGTTGATTTGCATCCAGATCCAGCAACGCTTCTAATTGGGCCAAATGTAAGTCAGTTCCTTTGCCTGGACGAAAGGCATATTGACGAGGATCAAGCCTTCCGTTGTCTTCAAGTTCCGTGGTTAATCGTCGGTTTATCATCCGTTCGAAAACTTTTCCCAAGCAACTGAGTAAAGTAATGGGTCTGTATCCATCCGCTCTACACCGATCACCATTGGACTTAGGGATCGGGATTATAACACCTTCTTTCCATTCATTTGGAAATACGCCACTTTCCCACACTCGATTATATAGTTGGAGCAGAGACAGCTTTGCTGCAAATGGTAGTCGTTGCAATAAGGGATAACCAATATTGTCGTTTCCAGTAGAAGATCCCGCTCGCCTGTCGAGAGCCCATAGTAACTCGTCCATGGAAAACTCTTGGTTGAACTGCTTATAGTCCTGTGGGCGTAATGAATTTGAAAAACAAATTTGTCCGCTAGCTTCGCCTTGCGAAACTTTTCCGTGTAGTTAGCATCAGACGATTTTCTTTGGTACTCGTCAGCGAATGCATCTGCTACTTTTTTAGGGTCGTTTGTGAATCCATCTGTTAATTTGAGAGTAACTATATTTCTTTTCCTTTTACCCTTTAGTTGATTGATTTTGGACCAAACTTCACTACTAGAGCTGTTAGGATTAATGGAATCCACAAAGTTTTCCCAGCTTGCCTGTTTTGCTTCGCGAATTAGATTGCGACATTTAGATCGTGTTGCTTGAAACTCCTTTAAAGCTGCATTTTTACGAGGATCGCCCTTGGCAAGGCGACGTAATGTCCGGAGACATTTTCTCCGTTCTCTGACAGCTTGAGCTACCTCTGGGTTCCACCAGGGAACAGATTTTGCTCCTATTTTTCCGCTGGTCATTGGTATGGTCGATTCAGCTGCAGCAATAATACAGTGTGAGAATTCGCCTGCCGTAAGGGTTTGTCCTGGGCGTAAAGACTCACTAGTAATTTCTTCATACCGTTGCCAGTCCGCATCGGTGTAAATCCATGTTTTCCTAATCCTGCCCTCAGTCGAGTAACCAGGGATGCCAATTAAAATTGGGAAGTGATCACTACCACCACAGTCAGGAATTGTTTCCCAAGTAAACTTATTAGCAATGGAGGCAGAGCATATCGAGACATCTAAAGCTTGCGTATTCCCCGATGCGGGGTCAACCCGTGTATGTGACCCGCTGTTTAAGACAACCATATTGTGGTCAACCACAGTTTCTATAATTTGGTTGCCCTCTTGAGTGCCGGGTTGTGTTTATTCGTAAACCGACTACCCCAAGCAGCGTGATGTGCATTTAAGTCCCCTAGCACCATTATGGGTGTTGGGAGTTCCTCAATTAGGTTGCGTAGTTTGTCGTCAGCATCTCTATCATTTGGCGATAAATATAATGACACCACTGTCATCTCCACGGGCGTGAAGATTCTGACTGCCACTGCTTGAACATTGGTTTGAAGTTTAATCCTTTCAAATGGTGTCATGTCGTTCACTGCTAAGCCGGCACCTTGTCTCCCATGGGTTGAACCAGGGCTAAGTAGGAGCTGGTAGTTTTTTCCAAGATAGTTGGTTGGCATTTTGCTTGCTGCAGCGTTGGTTTCCTGCAGACATACTATCGTTGGCTGGTACTTGGTGATTAGGATTTGCAGATCGTCACGGTGTGCGCGTAATCCACTTATGTTCCACTGTATGGCGAAGGTATGATGGTTTTGTCGCAGAGTTATGGCTGAGCGACACGACACTGGACGTCTCCGTAACTGATTTATTTGGATTTATATTGAGGGTGGGTTGCATGTTACCAGGTGATGCAGGAACTAGAAAAGGTTGGATGGATGACGGCGATACCACTGATCTTGATCGGGAATTAATAAGGATACTTGCCTGTGATGAAAGGCAATCCACGTCAGCTGCTGCCAGAGGCTCTTCGGGTAGACCCGGAACATCTTTGGTCAGGGCTGACGTGGGAGGCCTCGCGCTTGGCGAATCATGGTGTGGTTGATGTATATTGTTGCACATGCAAGATTGTTGGTGATACAGAGCATCCCATAGCGCTGCGTCTGGTGTTTTAGCATGATGTTCACATTTTTCCAGAACTCCTTGCTTGATTGGATGATGCACTGTAATAGTGGGAAAATACTTCGGAGATACAACTGAGCCTGGTTGGAAACGAATCGATGTACTTGCCTGTAAGAATAGGCGGCCCACGTCAGCTGCCGCCAGAGGCTCTTCGAGTAAACCCGGGACATCCCTGGTCAGGGCTGACGTGGGAGGCCTCGCACTTGGTGCGTCTTTATATAATTGATGTGTTTTTTGTTTCGGCTTTTACTGGTGCTGGGTATCTGTATTTGTTGGTAAAGTTGATCGTACAGAGCAGAGTTACACGTTACTTCCGATGGTAATGGTGGAGTTACTTTTTCTCTTTTTTGCCTTGCCGCATATCTGCGTTAGGCGTCGATGTCGTTGTTGATGGGTAGGATTCAATAGTATAAGTTGTGTTGATGCTGGTTAGTCTAGTTGATTTTCTGGTGTGATGTTTAAAATTGCTGTCGTTGGTTTTATTTCGATTTCCATACTTGTAGTCATTTTGCGTGTCAGAGTCGTCGTTCTTTTTGTTTATGTCTAGGTTTCCATATATCATGTCCAGATTCATTGCCAGGTCAGGGGTAGTGTTGTTGCATTGTTGGTCTATTATTTTCTTTTAGAGTGGCGTTGTTTACTAGAGTCCGATAACGTGATTCCTTTCTTTCGCTCTGGTGAGTCGGGCAGGTCGCCTTTTTTGTTTTCGTTGCCCTTTCGTTTGTTGGCTCTTGATATGTCCAGGTCCATTCTTTCGAGTTCATTTTCATTCGTTCGATGATCGGTTTTTTTTAGACTTCTGGTGTTAATCTTTTCATAGCCGATATTAAATGATTGCTGCTGTTGCTGTGCTGCTGTTAGCGGTGCCACACTACGAATTGCTTTGTTTGTGGATGGTTCGTGACTTGAGATTGAATTATTTTCCATTGTTTCATTTCCCGATGCGGATGAGGCTCTTGATCGTGTTGGAGTTCGTATGTTACTGGTTATTTGGGTTTTTAGCGCTGAGATCATTTCCTTCAAAGTCTCAATTTCTTTTCGAAGAAGTTCGATGGTACGATCCTTTTCGTCATTTTGCGAGCAGAGCCTTGATTTCACCGCACTGGAATATGTTGGCCTTTGGTGTGTCAATCGAAATTCTGATCTAGCTTCGGCATATGTCAGTCCACGATCTGTCTTCAAGCGTATAATTGCTTCTTCCTCGCGATATACTGGGCACTCTTTGGATGTTGGGGAATGACCACCCTTGCAGTTATTACAAAGGCTGGTGCCTGGCATGAGTTGCCTTCGGTCATTTCGTGTATTCCAGAGCAATTTAAGCAAACAAGTTGATATTTAGTCTGGTCACAGCGCTTCTTTGAATGTCCATAATTAGCGCAACGGTAACACAGCATCGGCGATGCATAATATTGGCGAACACCGATGCGTAGCAATCCAAAATACATAAACTCCGGTAGAACAGATCCTTGTAT